>JANIJG010006612.1:0-29213 GCA_024611175.1 Megaceryle torquata
TTTTTTGCTTTAAAAAAAAAAAAAAAAAAAAAAAAAAAAACCAAACCACAAAACCAAAAAAAAAAAAAAAAAAAAAAAAAAAAGCCAAAACCCTGCCTTTCTAAACATATGTTGGAAGGATATAAGTTTTAATTTAAAATCTTAATTTATTTTTCTATGCCAGGCTTAGTTTAAATCAAGTGTTAGCTAGTCCAAGGTCCCCTGTTAGCAGCTATGATACAGAAGTGGACCTGTGAGTTTTCTAGGTTCATTCCATCGTCTTTCCTGTCTTCCTCGAGCAATCTACACCAACACTATATTTGGAGTACATCTTAACACAATGACACTGGAGTTTATCTTAAATTTATTATATATAATATCTGCTGGTGAAGGAATGCACATATGGAAGAAGATTCAAGGGGAGGATTATTGGATGTTACAGGGTGGTGTTCTCTTGCAAGGCAATTCTCTTGCTGGAGACAACAAAGTTTACCCATCAAAACTTTATCAAAACTCTCCATGGAAAGCTTGTCACAATAAAACTTTTTTCATTAAAATTTCCATTAGTAAAAAAAAAATAAATCTACTCAGCTATAGAGACAAACAAATTTGGTATAAAGTCTGCTAAGCGAAGGAGGATAATGTTGTATATATATTGGATTACTTAAAACACTGTTTGGCTTGATGCCTAACAAGATAGACAAGAAGAAATGTGCCAAAACCTAAGTTATTGCCACTGATTCATTTGGAGAAAAAAAAAAAAAGGGGTAAAATTTAGTCAAGTTAATGGGTATTATAATTTAAAATGTAGCTGTTGCCACTGCTGTCATCCCCTTCCCTTATCTTCTCCTGTGAAGATCTTGTCAAACATTGTCTCAATGTTTAGCTG
Organism: Megaceryle torquata; assembly: GCA_024611175.1. Taxonomy (NCBI): domain Eukaryota; kingdom Metazoa; phylum Chordata; class Aves; order Coraciiformes; family Cerylidae; genus Megaceryle; species Megaceryle torquata. The sequence goes on from JANIJG010006612.1 coordinate 869, forward strand.
CTGCTCGATATTTCCATGCAGGGGTTTTTTTTGTTTACGTTGTTCTCCTTCGAAATAATAGTAATAATAAAAAAGTAGTACTGAAAAAAGAGGACTGTTAATTTTTCTCCTCTGGTGTTTATAAGAATTTAATTTTTTTGAAGCAAAGTTGGATGGGGAGAACAAGCTGAGATATTTTGCTTGCTTTTTGTTTCAGGAGTTGATTTCATTCTCTTTCCTGGTGTTAATATTGGTTGGATTGTTAATTGTTGGTGCCAGCATAGCCTCTTCATCTTAATCTTCAAAACACAAAAGAAAAAAAACCAAAAAAAACAATATGTCCCAGTTCACAGAAGGTGTCTGTGTGCCTGGTAACAGGGATGTCAGGCCTTAGTTTCATGAGCTTCTTGCTGATTCCCACATGGCAACTAGTTTAACCTCTGTACCTTGTGTCCCTGCACTGGCGCCTCCTCAGCATATCCTTAAGGGGAAAAACACTGAGCTGCTTAATAGCTGTGAAATGCTGTAGGTGCTCAGCTGGAAAAAGCTGCGCCAGTGCAAAATGCTATTTATCTGCAGCAAAAGGACCTGCCTGGACTGGGTGATACCCAAGTAATTATTCTTCCAGAAGTCTGATGTAACAGTTTGTTTAACAAAGAGTGCTGGAAAAAATAAGATGAAAATGTAAGCACTCATCTCTTGCTGCTAATTGGCCTCATGCCTCAGGGTGACATTCCTCTCCTGAGGACCGAGGTTGCATGTCAAGAGCTGTTGCCACCCTGGGAATGGAGCAGGTGCCCTCCCTGTCTGGCAGGGACTCCTCTGCCGTCTGCCAAAGGGCATTAGAGGTTCCCACTTGTGAGAACCACAGGGATTTTTTTCAGTTTTTCATTCCTGAATCTTAAGATGTAGCCCCAGACACAGCTCCCACTGGAGGGGTTTCAAGGTGGAGTAATTTCAGTGATGGCAGTGAAACATCAGGGAACAGGCGATATAGAGGGTCCAGTGAGGCTAAGGTGATGCAAGTAATTTGTGAGTGAAGCAAAATGAGTTCTTGCTTCCTGGGTGTCTCTTGATGTCAGGCACAAGCTAGGTGACACTGATGAATTTTTTTCAAACAGGTCTTAGTAATACAGTTTCAAAGAATATTCTATGTGTATGGAGGTGTTTTGTTGTTGTTGTTGTTTCAATTCCTTTTCATAAACCATAAGCCCCATAAGGAAGTGTCTCTGGGTCCCAAATGAAAAAAAAAAAAAAAAAAAAAGAAAAGGGAAAAAAAAAAAACCACACCAAAAACCACACTACCCTTTCCCCCTACCCTCCCAAAAAGCAGCCCAATCAACCAAAGGGAAAAAAAAGAAAAAAAAAGAAAAAAAAGAAAGAAAAAAACACCCAAACAAACAAACAAACAAAATCCCACAACCCCAAACAAACAAACAAAAAACCCACACAAAAACCACACACACCAAAAAAAACCCCACACACCAAAAAAAACCCCAAACAAAACCCAAAATATGTGTTAGAGATTTGACAATCTGATGAATCTCAGCTGTTCTAACTTCTGTAACTGAATGGTGGTGTAAGGAAAAGATCTAAAATGTGCAGTGTCCTTAATTAAAATCCTTAATTACACTATCACTTTCCTTTTTGCATTTCTTCTTTGACATCAGTCACATGCAATGAAAAGGTGACATAAATGAGCCACTTAATAGTATAATCCTGTAATAGAGTGATAAAGTCACATAAGGGAGTTTATTTCTTATACAGATGTACAGTTAGGTAGCTAGAGTTTTCTGGCTTTAAGAGTACATCTAGAACAAAAGCTCAAAATGGTTTCTCAGTCACAGGTTTGTTTTTTTTAAAGCCATTCAGTCATTGTAAGTTGTGTTGCTGTAGTGATATCTGAGAGATGACACGGACCTTGCCCCAGAGAACTGTTTTTCTATGGAATATCCACTGCAATATTAATGCAGTGGGATGACTTAGGTTAGAAATTCTTTTCTTCTTCTCCTTTTGATCACCCTGTTTGTGTATTTGAAACGCAGCAGTTATTAACTTTTCATAGCAGAGCCATGAGCAGCTAAGGACACATCATTGTTGACAGGGACCCTCAGGGTGCTGGATTAAACGAACTTGGTGATGCTACTGATGACACTAATTTACTTTGTGACTTTGTTTCTCTCTCTCTCTTTTTTTGTCTTTCAGCCTCCCAGCGTTCCCGACTACCCTCCATCCGATGGGTATGCATTCAGTAACACAGTTTACAAAAGAGGGCCTCTGCTGGACCAGGGGGCAGCGGTTGCTGCCTTTAAGCAAACCGTTAGCCGACATGTAGATAGGTAACGCGGAGTCGACAGCGAACGTGGTGCTGTGGATAACTGTCCCCGCTTGCTGCTGTCGGGGTGGCGGGTTCTGTAATGACCTCTGGCTGTGTCTGCAGTAGGTTGTCCTTTCTATGAGGAGGCAATTCTGGTTAGCAGTGGGGATTCTGCTTTTGCTTCTCTAAGGCACATAATTAAGACCCTCTGAATGTAATTTCTATCAAACTACCCTGTTTATGTATGTTAAATTGATGCTTTTCGTCAAAAAATGACATAGCGGAATCCCAACTCAAATGAGAACACAGAATCCTCCTATTTGGGTGCAAATTTTATTTCTGCTTTGTTTCATGTTTTTAAATATACTTTCTGCTCTTTTTAGAATGACCAAGAATGGCGTCTTCTCTGAGATTCACCTGTCCTTGTTTTGCATCATTGTTTGATTTGTTCAGCTGCTCACTTAGTGCTCCATAGTCTCTTACTTTTTGGTTTGTTTTTGTTTCTGGGCTGGTGCAAAAATACTACTAGTAACTGCTCATTTCTTCCATTCTCTTTCAAATGTTAGAGAAAATGCACTGAAATGTTTGCATAGCAACCAGTGTCTTTTTGCATATCCTCTTTCATCCCCTTCATGGTAGCCTAAATCTGAATAGTTTTACAAGATTAGGTGCAGTGATCTTTGGAGTCTTGGCTTTGTCTGTGGGGAGAATTTATATCAGAAGCAACTATGGAAGTAAATCACTAACACATGGTTGGCATTGCTCCCCCATGCTAAAGCTATTCCATATACTCCATGTGAACAGCATATTGGCTTCTGTGCCATGGAAGATGTTGAAGCTAAGTTTTTGGGATAAGCTTGCTTGTTAAAACAGCACTGATAACTCTTTTGATAAAAAACTTTCACACAATCCCTAGTTTTGAGCTGTGTTCTAAAAGATCCTGTTGTTAATCTGCGTGCAAACAAATTTCCATGTAGTGTGCCAATGGAAGACCTGATTCTTTTTCTCAACTTCGGGCTTCTTCATAATAATATCAGTAGTAGTCATCTCTTAATAATTTTCTTAAACTTGGTTACTTTTTGAGTTCTTGTCTCAGAACCAGTCATCTTGAAATCTAGATGATCTGTGCTTGACATTCCCTTCTTTCTTATCTGTAATATGGTAAGACCTGTTTCGTCCTTTCAGAATAAGATTATTCCATGCAAATGTTTTTGCTTCCATTTCAGGTTTAGAGAATCAGTCTTACTGTCTTGAACTATTGATGATATCAGTGTATGTGTCTGCAGCTGAAAGAGAGTCATCTAAGCCTCCTTTATGGCGGGTATAGAGAAATGGGTGTTTCTAAGAAGCAGTTCATGTAAGGTGAAATTAGCCTTTTGCAGGATAGGAAATGAGACATGCTGTAGTGGTGCCCATTTCTCACCACTGATGGTAGGAAGGAGTCTAAATGTCTGGTACCAATGCAAACATCCAGTGTGCTCCTATCTTGCAATCTGTTCAACATGCCACAAACTTCCATTTGTTGAGTGGCTCTTGAGATATATAACAAGTTCCTGGTAGGAGCTCGTTACTGGGGAAAAGCTGTTCATATGCAGTAATTTCCATTTCAAGATAAATTTTAAAGCATCTGTGAAGAAGCAGGTGGAGGAGTGGGTTTGGGGGGAGGGAGTGAGAAATTCAAGCTGACCCTTTCAGCCCTCATTTGCTGGTCCTTGTTCAAAGCTGGCATTCCTCCTGAACAGTCCAAAGGCAGTGACCAAGCCACCCACTACCTTCTGAGGGACAGTTAGATTACACCTTGTTCAGGGAAGTTTTAATCGCAGGGGACTTCAGTGAGCCTTATTCCAACATGCCAGGACCTCCAAGGAGGTGTGATTTCCTCAACTGATGTAAATCAGAATCTTAAGCTTTCAGTGTGGGGACTCTCTCTGATGCCCAAAGAGAAAACTGAAGAGTTTTTCAGCAAGTTGTGTGGTATGTCAAAGTAATATGCTGTGCAGTCTGGTTTTCTGCTGTGAATTGAGAAAAGCACCCTGAAAGTCTGGTTTGCACAGTGTGCACTAGGGAGCAGAGGGCTGCACTTATGGTATATCTGATAGGCAGTAAGAAAACACAGGATGGATGGAGGGAAGTGTTGAGTATATTTGTACCTCAAGTAAACTTTTTGGCTCATTAAGCTGGACATGAAGAATTACGGTCACTTCAGAAGCATATAGCCATTTCCTGGCCCATGTTCTGGGGATGTTGCTGTTGATCGCAACAGAGTGGAGTAAAACTAAAATGTAAGCATTTTTCCCAACTCTTCCTGAGTTACATTTTTTGAAGGGATCAGGATAGTTAGGCGTTGATGAGGTAGGAAGCCACAGTTAGTGAAATGAGTTTGGAAAGGCAGCCTAAAAGTAAAAGTACCTTCACAGGGTCATTAGTTATATCCCTGAGATAGTAAGAAAGGAGTTCAAAATTATATGAATTTTGAGTGGGTGGTGGAAAAAAATGGGATTACTCACACATCTTTCAGCCTCATAACAGCTCTTCTGCAGACTGGGGTTCAGCCCATGTTTTTCACTTTCTTTAAACATTTGCAGTGATTACTCTTTCTTTAAAAATAATCTTTAAATATGACTCTTCCTTTGTTCCGCTCTTAAAGTCAAGTGAGACAGTTCTCCACAGCCATGCAATAATAGCTAGGTAACTACTGGACTGCTTGGGCACTCCTGGGACCCACGGTTACACAGCACCAGCATCAGCAACCGTCTGCATTCATATCCCTGGGCTCTGATGTTGTATGCAACATTTCATGCCATTGATTGTTTTGTGTTTTCTTTATCTGTTTGGACTTTTTTTTATTTTTTTTTTTTCACCTTTACTACCTGGTATGGATTTAGGTTGTTGGGTGTGATCTGCAGTAAGTGAATAATGTTACTTTTTCTTTTGGACCTATGTTGAGGGGGCTGAGGGTGATTCTCAACTGGAAAAGGTATTAGCAGCTTCTTACCCAAAGGCATTCTGAATGGGACTTTCCTTCTGGAAACAGAAAGACTCAGACTTAAACTGTGCTATGCCTTGTTCTACAATCATAGAATCATTTTGGTTGGAAGAAACCTTTAAATATCATCATGTCCAGCTGTTAACCCATGTTAAACCATGTTCCTCAGCGCCACATCTACAATTCTTTTAAATACCTCCAGGGCTGGTGACTCTCCCACTTCCCTGGACAGCCTGTTCCAGGGCTTTTCAACTCTCTGTGAAGAAATTTTTCTTAAGATTCAACCTAAACCTCCCCTGTTGCAACTTGAGGCCATTTCCTCTTGTACTATTACTTGTTACTTAGGAGAACAGACCAACCTCCCACCTCACTACAACCTCCTTTCAGGGAGTTGCAGATAATGTTAAGGTCTCCCCTGAGCCTCCACTTTCTGTAGGCTAAACAACCCCAGCTCCTTCAGCCCTTTCTCATAAGACTTGTGCTCTAGACCCTTCAACAGCTTCATTGCCCTTCTCTGGACCCGCTCCAGCCCCTCTATGTCCTTCTTACACTGCAGCACCCAAAACTGAACACAGTATTCAAGGTGTGGCCTCACCAGTGCCAAGTACAGAGGTACAATCACTTCCCCAGTCCTACTAGCCACACTATTTCTAATGCAAACCAGGAGACTTTCTTGGCTACCTGGGCATATTGCTGGCCCATATTCAGCCAGCTGTCAACACACCCAGGTCCTTTTCCATGGGACAACTATCCAACCACTGCTCCCCAAGCCTGTAGCATCACCTGGGTGATCACAGTGCAGGACCCGGCACTTGGCCTTATTAAAATTCATTCCACTGGCCTCAGCCCATCAATCCAACATGTCCAGATCCCTCTGTAGACCCTCCCTACCTTCGAGCAGATTGATACACCTGCCTAACTTGGTGTCATCTGCAAACTTGCTGAGGATGCCTTTGATCCCCTCATCCAGATCATTGATAAAGATAATAAAGAGAACAGGCCTCAATCCTGAGCCCTGGGGAACACCTCTTGTGACCAGCCACCAACTGGATTTAACTCCCTTCACCACAACTCTTTGGGCCTGGCTGTCCAGCCATTTTTTTATCCATCAAAGCATGCACCCATTCAAGCCATGAGCAGCCAGTTTCTCCAGCAGAATGTTGTGGGAAACAGTGTCAAAAGCTTTATTAAAGTCTATGAATAACCCTGTTTGTAACTGACAAGAAGTTATTTTTCATTTTGAATTGATATGTTAACTTGGGGTTATTAGAGTTGATGGTCTTGCCAATTAAGAAAACCAATCTACAGTAGGTGAATATTTTGTGAGTTTAATTCTATTGGTGTCACTGGGAAAATTTCTTCATCTATTATGTATTCAAAACAATTTGTGAACACTAGAAATACAGTTTCATAAAAAGCACAAGATATACACTAAGTATAGTCATTTGTTTACATGTCAAATGGTTGTTGTGTTTATTTTAAAACAATGGCACCTGCTAATGTAAGTTGTTATCATACATCTTGAAAGCAGTGAGCCAATAAAGTTTACGAGTTCTTGAGTTCAACCACCTCTTAAAGTTTACGAGTTCTTGAGTTCAACCACCTCTTTCTTTTGTTTCTTTTTTTTTGGGTTTTTTTGTTTTTTTTTTTTTTTTTGGCACTTAAATTGGTGTGTTATGAACAGGTAATTCTACAGCAACATCATGTTAAGGCAGGGTGGGTATTTTTGCTTACATATTTTGCTGATTGCTGGAAGAGGGCATTTTGTCTGTAGTTTTATTTGCCTGAATGTCTCACTGAACAGTAGTTTGATATTTGCTTTGCAGAAACTATGAAGCACACAGTAAAGCACAGACCAAGAAATATGCCAAATGCAAGTATGAATTTATGGCAAGAAACAACAGTGAACTTTCTGTCATGAAAGAAGAGATTGTAGAGGTAACTTTATTTTCAAAGAGAAACCACAAATTCCTGGTACTACTCAAAGCTTGGGGTACCTTTCCTGTTGACAGCGTGGCTGTTCTTAATGGTTAATTCAGTGTGTTGGATTTATCTCCCTTAATATAAAAAGTTTAATTCATTTGTTTTGCATCGTAGACAAGATAAACAGAGATTCTACACTGACTTATGAATTGATTCTGTAGACATCCATGCTAGAAGCATATTTGTGTGCTTCTTCCATCTTCTCTGATGTTGCTTTTAGAAGCCTCATTTAGTAGTAAGTAAGTAATGGGCTCTGACAAACGCTATGTGTGTACACACAGGGCATAGTGAAAGGCTGTCCTTTCCTGGGAGAGATGGTACCCTGAAAGCTTTGCAAATTTGGGAGAGAGTAACAAAGAGAGAAGATGTGTATGAGATTGCACAGCAGGCAGGCAGATTTCGGACTTCTGAGTAAATGGGGGGAACCAGAGCAGGATGGTCAGAAGAGATCTCTCTCCAAATTTATGCTCTCCTAGAACAATGCACATTTTCTGGGGATATTAGCAGTTACTCCTTTCGTCAACAGCATATAGGCTGTAGAGATGACAGCCTCCCTGCACAAGTATTTGATTCTCATTACACTGTCTTGTCCAGCACCTCTGAATTTACAGAGGTTCATTGCATGCTTTTCTTACATATCCTTTCTTGAGAGGCGTGTTTGGAAAAGTGCATTTTGAGCATGTAGAATTAATGGTGGTGATAATCAAAGAAGCCCTCAGGGGATTCTCAGGGACATTTGTGTAGATCTGTAGGCAATTGAAGAACCTGGCAAACCTTTGTTTTGTTTTGAAGTGATGTTTTTGTTTTGTTTTGTTCTGAAATGATGCACAGTCCAAGTACTGGCCTGAGGAAAGTCAGAAAAAATATCTAATTGGTGTCCCACATCATTTCAGATTCTGGATGACAGAAAGCAGTGGTGGAAGGTTCAGAATAAAAGCGGCAGCACAGGCTTTGTGCCAAACAACATTTTGGACCCTCTGAGGAATCAAGAAGGTGGTCTAGGATGGTCAGAGCCTGTGTATAACCGCACCATCCAGGTACCATCTGCTCCTTGGGAGCAAAACTTTCTTTTGAAGTGTGCACGTGTGTGTGTGGAGGAGGAGGAGATTCACAGCAAGGATAAAATACCTGCGTGTTCCACTAATATGTCAAAAGATTTGTCTTTCTTGTACAGGCTGAGGCTGATTTCTCTATTGTAGAGTCTAACATGAGAAAAAAGTTGATAGAGATACAGGAAAATGTTTTCCTTTAAGGTTTTTGTTGGTTTGGGTTTTTTTTTGTCTGCTTATTTGCTTAGAGGTGGTAATTGCAATCCTAATGGTTGTGTACATATTTTATTTTAATTGCAAATACCCTTTGTGGATTGATAGCTGTTGATGCCAAAGAAGGAGTTTGAGTTATTTAAGGTAGGGTGATTTTTATTTCTCCAATGAGAGTGAACACTAGCATTTCTTTTTATTTTCTCTCTTTGTGTGTCTCTATCTTAATCTTGAATTTATTTAATTATTGTCATTTTGGAGTCATAAAAAAATAGGCCGCCTTTGCTTTTGAATTCACAAAGCAGGTATTATTCAATGACTATGCCTGTGCATCCATGGCACTGTATTCTCCTGACCTAATTTTGGTTTTCTTCCTTTAATGTTGTGATGTAGAATTAAGATTGTTGTTGTCGTTTCTTTTATATGTTGACCAGAATTAGAGAGTAAAATATATATAAAAATAAACAAACAAACAATAAAAAATTTAAAATCTTTTATCAGTGCAATTGTCCACTTGAGTAAGGACATACAGAATAAAGTTGTAAAAGTTGTAGTGTGTATTTTTAGATAACATTTAAGTGAACTAGAGGCATGTAAAATAAGAGGCTGTATTTTCCAAGACCTATTTCTTCCCTTTTATTTCTAACTGTTTTGAAAGGTTAGGCAAACAATTTTGGAGTTTGCAGAAATTCCAGACCTGACTCTGAATCAGACAAATGCAAACCAAACTTCTGTTGAAACTTGAAGTTAAATTTAATTTAACTTATTCTAATGTTCATTCCTTGTGCCTACACACTCCAGCTGATGACTGAAAAACAAGAGATGCCATAGTGTTACTATTGGCTGTCTCTGCTCCAGACTCATACCTAAGTGTCAGTCAAATGTGTTGCTGTGCCAGGTTCTGTGTACACAGCTATTGTGAAAGCTGCAGCTTTTGCATTATTTCTACTTTTGCCATGGCTATGGTAAATATCTTGAGAAACAGGTCCTGTGCTGTTTCTGGCACAATAATGTGGTAGACCTGTCTTGAGCTTGGTGGGCTTGAATCAGATCAATTCTGAGTTTTTCCTGTTCCTAATTGTTTGTCTATAATGTATGAACTCATTCTAAATTGATTATGGGTTTTGCCTGTCTGTGAAATGAAGTGTGCATCTAGAGTGCTTTTCCAATCCTGATTTAAAGACCTGACCTTTCTTTCTTTGGGTGCGTGTCATTTTGTGTGTTTGGAATTTGCCAAGAAATCCTGAGCAGACCAAGTATAGTTTTGAGCAGAGGTTCTTACAGTTTGTAATGCAGTACAGGTTTTGAAGTTTTCTGTTTTTAAATAATGACATGACATGGGAAATAATCATTTTTACAAAGCGTTCTCCATGGACCTATGAAAATTAGGGTCAGAGAACAGCGTTTAAGTTAATATTGGTTTTTTTGCCCTCTGGCAGGTTGTTCCCTACAGTCTGTGGCTTGTTTTGTTTGAAGCTTTGTCATATTCAAATGTGAGCTTGAAATACTGTGATAGAAATAGAAATATAATGAATTGCCCAGGATAAAGGGATTCTTTACCAAGTTGTGTCAGTAATGTTGTTCTTAACTTTATGGTGCTTATTATAGTCTTAGAACTCCTGAGCGTGCTTATTTGTCTCTTTCCCAGTGATAGATACATGGTTCATTTGGGATCTGTTTGCATAACACTATTTGTTTTCATAACAGCACTATAAGACATTGCTGCTATTTCAGAGAGAAATGAGGCATTGAAGGGATGACTGCCTTTCCCAAGGTCAAACAGGACAACTTGTGGGTAGAGCAGGAAATTGAAGCAGTTCCTGTCAGTGCCTTTGCCAGACCTTGAACATGAGCAGGCTCAGTGCCTGGTGCTGTGCAGTTTTTGCTGGTCTCTGAATTCATCTTTGGTTTTCAAACAACTGCTTTCAGAGCAGACTTTGTGCTGCGATGAGCCACAGCTAAATGTTGTGTACAAGGTTAGTGTATTTCCTTACAAATGGCCTTCGAAGCACAGCTGACCAAGGAATGTTTCCAGAATATTAGGAAGGATTAAGAATTCTATGGACAAACACCCTTTCTCTGAGAGATGGATGCCTTGTTAATCACAGTTCTTCACGGAGATGCAGAGTTTATTTTACTCTCATTCTGTTCTCTCTCCTAGTGACCTCTGAGTCTGCACACTAGATTAGATCCTGATTTTTCTCTCCTTTTCTGGTTCCATGTTCCAGATAGTTCCTTGAAACCCCTGAATTATCTAAGATGATACTTGCAGGAACATTGCAAGCAATATTCTAGTTGTTTCATTACCTTTTGAGTCAGAGGCTGTAACACTGTCTTTCTTCTCATCAGTTGAATTGGTTCCAGGTTTTACTGATTTTTTTGCTTGTTTGGTACTTTTGTACATTTAGGAAAGAGTTTTGCTGATTGTTTATGTTTTCCACTAATGTTAGTTATCATCTATCAGAGTTACCTGTGGTGTTAGTTATTTAGTCTGCTTTTTATTGTGGGCCAACAGTGGTACTTCACCATTCCATTATGCAAGAACATAAATACTTTCCCAAACACTCTGATTTCTTCTTTTGTACAAGTATTGCCAGTGAACCTAGAAAGTGATTATGATAATATTTCCTATTTAACATGCATTTTATTAACTGTTTTTAATGCTCTTGTAAAAGAAATTTTTTAAAATGCTCTTGTAAAAGAAAACATAATTGGGATAGAGGTGCATATTTTGGTGGGCATGTTAATTGAACTCATGACAGCCTTTGTGAGGTGAGAGAGCTATATTGTCAGTGATGTGTCTGAACTAACACACAGAGAGTAAATGTTAAACCAAATGCAGTCCTGTAGTCTTATGTAAAAACAAAACAAAACATGACTGACTACAGAAGTGTGACAGCATATATGAGATGTGTTTATGGTATGTAAACACCAAGACAAAAGTCTCCACCTTACTTGGGAAAAGTGTCCTTTGCATTTCTTGGTGATCTATCATCAAAACCATTTTTTCCAAGTATCTTTGTTTAGCAGCTCACTTTAAATATCTCAGTGGGAAGTTGTTTCCCTTCAAGCACAACATTTGTGCATCAAGTTAGTGTCATAGTGTCCTACTAATCTTTTGCCAACTGGTATCTTTCCTGTAGATCACGAAGTGTTTGATAATGAAGAGATGCAGTTGCCAGGTGTTCATTTTCCAGTGGCCAAGGAGATGTCATAATTTTTGACTAAGAGCCAGTATCTCTTTTACCTCATCTCATATCAAATGCTCTTCAAAGTTACCACCAGACCAAGACTTTTTGATGGCTTTTAAGAAAACAAATAAGTTGTTTCCTGTCCAATTCAACACTGATCCTATACCAAATTGAGATGCCACTTACACAGAAATGTACTGAATAGCTGTAAAAAGGATATGATTAATGATGGGAATTTAAAAGTCCCCAGTTTGCCTATAAAAGAAACCAACCAAAAAAACCCAAACAAAAATGCAAAACAAAACAAAAACCCAAGCATAATTAAGAAATGAGTACCAAACCTAGCTAATATCAAGTTGAATAAATTCTGTCTAAATTTTTCCTTCTCTATCCTAATGTGCTACTTGCTTTCTGGCAAGATTCTAGCAAGGTGAGTGTGTAAATTGAATAAAAGTATAAATTCTATACACCTCAGAAAGAGCTAGGTGGGTGACTTTTAATGGGACTTTAATAGGCAGCTGTTTGCAGAATAACCAAGCCCACCAAGGGGAACTCTGGCAAAAGACCTCACTTGAAATTTGTTCTTCCAGTCTTGGGTACCTCATTGTTCCTTTTGGGTGAATGTGAGTAGTTGGTTCTGTCTGTTAAAATGAGTCTCGAGCATATCCAAACCACAAGGCTGTTGACAAAACTGAGTCTGAGTTCTCTGCAAGCTCTCTGGATGAATTCCTGTCACTATGCAAACAGGAATGTGTTCAGAGAGGCAAAGGGAAGCTCAATGTTAACTTAATGAGAGCGTTTCCCATCACTAATTCTAGTTAGGGTTGTATTCAGGGCCTCTTTAATGCTAAGTTTGTACTTGCCATAGTCTGAATACACATATTCCCTTTTTTTGATGCCCAAATGTATTTGAGAAAATGACATTCCCAGGTTTGTTTTTTTTTTTCATAGTAATCAAGAATTAGGGTTGATACAGTTGGCACTTTTACTCAAACTTACTGTTTTTCTTACCTTAAAAATAGATCACATGATACTGAATATTGATTTTTAACAAGATGCAGCCTGTAGTGTGTTGAAAAAATGCTTCGGTACCTTTATTTTTTCCTTTAGAAACAAGATTTTCTGGGGGAGGAAAAAAAAAAAAAATCTATTCCCAGCAAGCTTATCTGGTATATCCTGATTTTTAATGAGTGTGTATCATCACTGTTCCAAATAATTTCAAGGATTTGTTCCAATTTACACGAGTTGAGGATTGTAAATGTATTCTTAAAAGAAAATAATATGAGGAAGAAGGAAAAACAACACCCATATGGCTGTCAGCAAATTAGTAAGTACGTGTCTGTTAGCAGTGACCTTTGCCTCATTTTCTAAGCTAGCCAGCATTTCTTCAGCTAAAATAAGTAAGTTAATTTTTTAATACATGTCATGACTTAATTCTTGCTGTTCCACAGCTGCAAATGTTTTCTACATTCACAATATGATCTTCAATCCATTGTCAGCTTTTAGTTTGGGTTTTGTTTTTCATTAAACATCTTTCTAAGTTTCTGTCTGAGTAGGTGCTTTGAAAAGAGCTCATTGCTTGTGTCACATCACATACATATGTTTTGTAGCCAATACTCCATCCATTATTCACAAGAAGAAAATGAGAATAATTCACTGTGAGTTGCTTAGTAAGAAGAGGTAATTATTAGCACTGATGTGCTTTTGTTTTAAATGGCTAATGTGTATGAAATTTCAGGAGTGATGCGTGAGGCAGTTACATTTTACCTTTCCAACAATGCTGTTTTATGTGATTCACTCTGTTTTCCTCACAGCAATTGCTGGGAGAGCTTTCAGAGGTAACAAAATTACTCTTCTATTATTGAACCTCAAAAATTGGTCTCTTGGAATATGTAGTCACCATAGTGCATGCTTGTTTTGTTTGTAGTAATGAATAGAAGTGATGGGATGAATGGCTGGATGTCCTCAAAACATCTGGAGTTAAAAAAAGAAGTGTTAAAAAAGACATGTTAAATGTGATTTGAATGTGTAATTGGCCTTTGGGCAATGTTCAACAAAACGTGTAGTTCGATGTGGTTTCATTTGTAAATTTAGAATTTGAGTGACACTTCCAGTTTAATTTTTATTTTCACTCCAGCAAGTCGTTTTGATGAGACTTGTGATTGCAGTAGAACTTGGTTTTGAAAGTCCATGAGTAGCATCCATTGGGAGCTGTGTGTAGTGTTTAGCTATCACTTTTCCTGGATTATGATTGTGGTGATGTGCAGTTGATGCTTTGGTTTGTAATGAATCTGATCTGTGGTAAAAAAAAGCCCTGCTTTTTCCTTGCATCTTGTTTAAGGGGCACACAGGAGGGTACATTGTGGGGATGAAAGTCTTAACAATTGGAATCTGTGAACAAGATGTTTAACATTTTAATATCTATGAAATGTTTTAACTTATTAACAAGATTTTGGATATACCATATATATCACAAACGACGGTATATTTACTGTATACCTAGTAGGGTCCACAAAAGGACAGGTTTCTTAAATGTACATTAATCTAGTTGTTCTCTTTTATGTTATACATTTCACTTTTCTTGGCATTTGACATTTTAAAAAGCATTTATTGTCTTAACATTGAAATAGTAGAATAGAAAAAAAGTCAATCATATGATATTTTAATTTTTTTTAACCTCCCCAAAATGCACTGCACAAGGTGGACACAAAATAGAGATGAATACCTTTGAACAGCTAAATGTTGGGGGGGTGGGGGGAATTAAAAGGTTTCATAGGAATGTATTGTAAGTATTGTAAGATTATGTTTGCTTCAGTAGCTGACCACTACACTTTAAGTGAAAAATTAATCTAAGGGAAACAAAAGCCTTCTTCCTAGGCTTAATTGAAGCTGATGGGATTTTCTGCAGGTGTAACTCAGCGTGGCTTAGCTGTAATGGTCCCAGTTTACATTCACCTACAAAATGCCTTGTCCATCAGTTAGACTTGCTGTATAAGGGCAGTTGCTGACATTTAATGGAAGTTTGATTGTTGTCAGGACACGGATCTGCTGCTTAGATTCTAACATTTGTCTCCTACAAATATTTCCCTACTTGGTCTGCCATAAACCCTCTGCCCCCAAGGAAATAGGGAAAGATATTTCATGAAGGAGCAATGAATCTGGGGAATGTACTCATCTATTTTCATACCAAAGCAAGCAAACTTCTCATCACTAAGAAATGAGGCATCCCTACTGAGCAAACAAGCTTTCATATGAAACTTTCAAGCTGTGTTAGTCCGAAAGTGTGGAGATGGAGCACTGTTAAAATAGTGAGATGTGGAGTTTGAACTCTTTGAAAGGAAAGGGCAGCATAGATTGCTTATGAGTTTCTGGGCTCGTCTGTCATTGGGATTGCTTTGGGAAAATACATCCTTCTTCCTGTAACCTGTGCTGTTCTAAAGGCAAAGGAGGATAAAATAAATTATTCCCCAATACTATCAGTGAGACACCTGCTAGTTAATTATTAGCAGCAATATAATTTGTATGTTATTAGAACATTGCATAAAGTGGGGGGAAAGAAACAACCCTATATCCAAGAACCGTGGAATTTGGGACTTTTTTTTTTTTTTTTTTTTTTTTACTGGATTATTGCATTGAAGTGGCATGTAGTGACCATACAAGTAGCTCAAAAAGGCACAATTGAGTGGGTAGGAGAGGCAGTAACCTCTTAAATGGTGTATGCAGCTCAAGAAATAGTGGCATCTTAACCTCAGTGATGTTTGTAAGTTGGTTAGTCAGGCTTAGGTGTGGCTGGATAATGTTCATTTTTCAGTATTTTTTTATGTAATATCTCTAAATTTTACATTTTTTACATTGATAAAGTCCAACAATTCAAAAATTTTGGAAGCTAGTAAAAAGTGCCAGGTCATAAATTTCATGATTAAAACCAATTTAATTTATAGAAGTCATCTGATTGAAAGAAAGAAAGAAACCTGTTTCAAATGAGGCCATGGCTGTCAATTTTGTTTCTGACAGAGAAGGATAGTGATGCCAAACATTGATGCCAGTTGAAGTTTTGGCAAATTTTGGAACTATACCTGACAAGTAAGATGTCTTGGTGCAATAAGTGAAATCAGTTGTTGCAAAGCATCCCAGCATTTTCTGCAGAAACCTGAGTTTCTCTGATGTCTTCTCCAAGTTTTGTTGTCAAACTGAGCCTCTCTGCATCCTTTCAGAAACAAAGGACGGACTATGTTGCAAAGCAACCCGATCCAGTTCCTGCTACTCCTTCTCCACCTCCAACGCCTGCTCCTGTCCCTGTGGCTGTCCCCCTGCCTCCTAGTGCACCAGCACCTATACCAGTTCCTGTGCCCAAAGCGCCAGCAACCATCAGCCGCCAAAGCAGCACCTCCAGC
Organism: Megaceryle torquata; assembly: GCA_024611175.1. NCBI lineage: Eukaryota > Metazoa > Chordata > Aves > Coraciiformes > Cerylidae > Megaceryle > Megaceryle torquata. Next base: position 16,978 of record JANIJG010006612.1, read on the forward strand.
GACAGCGGTAGTAGTGTTGCACGAGACACCCAGAGGCAGAAGCAAGTTCCTGTGGATCGTAAGTTTGTCTAAGAAGCAAGAAAAAAAGTATTTCTCCCATTCCTGTGTGTTTTGCTTAATCCTTACAATTCCTTAAAACCTTGTGTTTCGTATAAATGTTATGAGATATTTAGCTTTAACCCTATGTTTGAAATACACATTTCCTATGCCTGCGTGTTCTGACCCTTGCTAATTGCAATGATGAGTAGGGACAAAACATTTCTGCACTTGCCCCAGTCCTAAATCCTCTCCCTTTTATGACTGTCTGGGATCTGCAGTCAGTGGTTTTCCACACTGTAAATGCCCATGCTGGTATTCTGGCTAATGTACGTTTTGCACCTGAACTCACTGCTGCCTAACTATCTAAACTGCTTTTAAAATCAGTCAGGCTGTTTTTACACTTCTGTCTGTGGCCATCCTTATTTCTAGGGCATTTTCACCATTCTGAATCATTTGTCCAAGGCCTGCAAGAAGACTTACAGGTCTGGCTGATACCTAGGAACCATCTTGTAATAGTGTTGTAGGAGACTCATCTTACAATCACATCTCCTTGGCTTGGTCAAAGCAACAGCAACTGGCAGGCCACAGATCAAACTTCCATGTCTTTGTGTTAGGAGGATGAGAAAATGTGCTCTGTAGCCCTTTAGCAGGAAAAACATGGTAACCTGCATCCAGCAGTGTGTGTCAGTCACAAGAATTCCTGATGAAGGCCTTGTAAATATAAAGCCTAACTGATGCTGAGGCTCCTCGTCTGTATCGAGTGAAAAGCAAGTTATGTTAGGAGAACTTATTTACTCAGTAATTTCTGTTCTAAATACACTTTAAGCAATGTGATAGCTTGGCTTAAAAAGCAATCATTTGCTATAGCTATTAAAGTAATAGCTATTAAAATAATGAGGTTTTTTGAAGTTCAAATGCTGACAGCTTTTCCCATCCCCTGCCTCTCTGCCTTATCAGAAAATCCCACTTCCACCTGAGGTAAAAACTGGGACCAAGCATAATACTTTCTGCAGAAGGGCTTCTTTTCCACCCTGTCCCAAGGTGGATGGGAAGCTGCCTGCACAGATAACCACATTCAAGTTGGTGGAACCTGCTTTGACATTGCCTGGTGGTAGACAAACTATCTCCTAAGCTCTGAACTCGGGAAGGCTCTGGGACCTTTTATTTTCACATAACAGACTAACTGGCTGGAAACTATAAATGGAGAACAGCCTGGCAGGAAGAATAGGCTTGACTATCATTTCCCAAAGAAATAGGAGGGCCAGCTTCTGCCTTTGTCCTGTTTTGGGCAGTTTGTTACCTAAATAAAAACAAAAACCTGAGCAGTTATAAAAGATGCGGAAAGCAAAGGTAAATTCACAAACACACAAAAATGATCATTTTATTTCCATGTAAGAAGGACTTTACGTGCCATAGCAGGTTTCTTTCCTTGAATACACAATGGCCTTCTCTATCCATTACAGATGGAAAATGTGAAGACCATTCTGGTTTCAGGTACAGGGTATGAGCTGTGAAGGGTTGCTGTAGATTAAGTGGTCACAAGACATCTATTGTCCTCTCAGCCACCATGGAGGCCATGGGCCATGCACAGTTGCTCCTGTGTCCTCTGAGGAGCTGTCACTCAAACCTAGATAATGGGCTTTCAGGTACCCTAATGGTCCTTGTGAAATGGGTTATGGGCAACGCTGCCCATACGCATGCTGTCCAGGTACCCACCTGAACCCTGCAGAGAACATGGCGATTCAGAACCTGCTTCACACTAAAGGTATCTTGTTTATTTATGATAATGCACCTAACAAGAGTGAGCATCTGTTATCTAACAGCTAAATATTTGTCTTTTGATACAGACTTGGTCTAGGTAAAACGTAAGTCTTTCAAAATCTGTGTAAATAGAAGTAAGATAGCAATTTTTTTGTTCTCTTCTTGTATGGGAAAACAACTGGTGCATGCTTCAATATCACTGCCTAAAGGCTTTACTCGTATATCCCATCTCAGACCTTCACATATCACTGAGCACATGTCATTTTGGCTTCTGATTCACACGCTGGGACAAAAAAACACAACACAATAGGGCCTGAATGCCTCAAATATTTTACTAGGAATATTTTGTCCACTTTCAACCTGGGGCTATTTTGTAAAAGAAAATTGAAAATGGCTAAACAAAGATTTTGTTTGTTTGTTTTTGTGGTTTTTTTTTTGTTCTGGTGACTAAACCAAAGTAATCCTAAAAGTCTGCCTAAAGCTTGTTTTTATTTATCTAACTGGCTAGAGACATTGATCCTTGGAGAGGTTTTGGAAGAAGATAAAAAGAAAGCATGTTTGCTATCTCTCGTTTTTACATATTGACGTTGTGTTGTTTTCTTCTGTTGCTGTTGGTGTAATGGGAGAAAAGGAACAACTTTTGCCATCTGAGTGCATCAGAAGGTGCTGTGATTACTGTTTGTGTATCAAAGTGAGACAGTTGAATAAAGGTGACTAAAAATACCATGGCAAGGAAATCCTGAAAAGTTTTGAGATCACTTAAAGTTGTGTGTCTAAGTATTCTTATAGTTATTCTAGAGTTACTGCATGGAGAGTTTAACTGTGCCAAATCAGTACCTTCTCTGTGCCCAAAAAGATGTTACACCCTTTTGGATTCTACCTTCTTTTTGTGAAATTATGCATTTCAAACAATTTTCAGTGTCACTGTAATTGATTTTATTGAAATGCATGAAAGGCATTTCAGTTTGTTGCCTCGTAATGACTAGCAACTGAACTAAATGCTTCGGACAAATGGGTTCTAAGTGAGATAGCAAATTTGTACTTTTTTTTTTTAGAAAACAACAACAAACAAAACAAAGAAAAAAAAAAAAAAGGCTTGCCTAATTTCTCTTGTCTGGTGAAAACAGCTACTTTTTAAAATTTTTTTAATGCAAAGTGTGACATTGTTTTAGGTAACCCATCACTCCAGCCTTGGAATGAATTCCAATTTCTTAAAATCCCTTGAAAGATGTTATTACTACAATAACTTTTTAGATGTAAGTTGGTGTATGTCAGCAGCAGTGAAATTTTTTTTGCTTACTTTAATTTGCACTAAAAAGTTGAGCTTTCAATTAAATGTTTGTGGGAAGTGCTGCCTTTCCACACTGTAAGCAGTCATATTCTTCCTTATATATTTTTTCATTTTTAAAATGGTAACTTTTATTTGAAGTAACACAGACTGTGACAATTGACCTCCCCATGCCCGTCTTCTTCTACAGCTTGGGTGCTGTCAGAATAATCAACGCCTTTGTGTGACATCAAGCTCATCTCCTCTTTCTGGGGTCTCAGTTGAATTTTGAGGAACTTTTTTGCTTTTGTTTTGTTTTGCAAGGAAAGGAGTGGGAATATTGATATCTTCTCTGGGATAAAAGGAGAGTAATAATTTAGTCAAATCTAGTGAAATGAATCTTTAAAGAAAGAAAGAAAAAAAAATAAGATTTAATGTGGAGTATAAGAAGTGACCTGGCTTTGATAAAGCAACCTTGAGATTAACTCCCACGGGGCATCTCTCCCTCTTTAGGCAGGAAATCGCAGATGGAGGAGGTACAGGATGAACTTGTTCATCGTCTCACCATCGGCCGGAGTGCTGCCCAGAGGAAGTTCCACGTGCCACGACCAAACATCCCAGTAGTTAACATCACTTACGACTCTTCGCCTGAAGATGTGAAAGCGTGGTTGCAGTCCAAAGGATTCAACCCTGTGTAAGTTTGAGGGCAGATGTAAGAAAACTTCTTGCCTTTATTTTCCTGTCATTAATTAGGATATGGCCTGCACATTTTTCATAATCACAGAATGTATTAGGTTGGAAGGGACCTCTAAAGGTCATCTAGTCCAACCCCCCTGCAGTAAGCAGGGACATCTCCAACTAGGTCAGGCCGTGCAGAGCCTCATCAAGCCTGGCCTTGAATGTCTCCAGGGATGGGCCCTCTACTACCTCTCTGGGCAACCTATTCCAGTGATCTATCACCCTCACATTAAAGAACTTTTTCCTAATATCTAATTTAAGTTTACCCTTTTCTAGCTTAAGGCCATTACCCCTTGTCCTGTCCCTACAAACCCTTGTGAATAAACCCTGCCCTGCTTTCTTATAGGCCTCTTTCAGGTACTGGAAGGTCACTATAAGGTCCCCTCAGAGCCTCCTCTTCTCCAGGCTGAACAACCCCATCTCTCTCAGCCTGTCTTCACAGGAGATGTGCTCCAGCCCTCCAATCATTTTTGTGACCCTCCTCTGCACACACTCCAACAGGTCTATGTCCTTCTCATGTTGGGGGCTCCAGGGCTGGACACAGTACTCCAGGAGAGGTCTCACCAGGGCAGAGTAGAGGGGCAGTATCACCTCTCTTGATCTGCTGGCCACGCTTCTTTTGTTGCAGCCTAATCAAACAGCTTTCTGGAAATCAAGACGTGTCAGCTGCACACTTGGAAAACATAATTTGTTTTTACATATGTATACATACATATTAATGTATATATGTGTATTTATAATATTTATCCATATATAACACAGGAAGTTGCACGTCAACATAGGGAAAAACTGCTTTACTGTGAGAGTGACGGAGCCTGGAACAGGCTGCCTAGGGAGGCTGTGGAGTCTCCTTTGCTGGAGACTTTCAAGACCCACCTGCATCTGTTGCTGTGTGGTCTGCCCTGGGTGATCCTGCTCTGGCAGGGGGGTTGGACTCAATGATCTCCAGAGGTCCCTTCCAACCCCTACCATTCTATGATATATCAAAGTGGTTATAGTTCTATAGAGATACAGACATATATAGGGAAAAAAAATATTCCACTAAAAGGTACTTGTTTTAACAGATACTGAATTGACTTCAAGAGTCCTGTTGCATTAAGCTTTGTCTTGATTTAGTAGCCCTATCTGAGACAACGTGGGACGAAGACAACCTACTTATCTCCCTTGGCTAGTGCATTTTTTGCTTATTTCTTGTTTGTTCCCTTGGTGTGACCCCAGGACTGTCAACAGCCTTGGCGTGCTGACAGGTGCTCAGCTTTTTTCCCTCAACAAAGAGGAACTGAGGACTGTTTGCCCAGAAGGGTCTAGAGTCTACAGCCAAATTACAGTACAGAAATCTGCCTTGGAGGTATGTATAATCCTTCTTACTAACCTAATACTGGCTCACTACTTTTGAACCTATAGAATTAAATAGCTCTTTATATATGTATGTTTATATATAAATATATATAAAGCAAACTCTTTGCTCTTTAAAAAAGCAGCTCTTTTAAAAGTGTTACAAAAATACAGTATAAAAACACAGCCTCCAGTATAAGACTGGCAGTTACAGAGGCTGTTTCTAGGACATAAAATCCAAAACAAGCTACTGTGTGAAGCATTCAGGAAGAGAGGCTGCTGTTTTCTCCACAGTTCCCATCACATTGATAAGCATTATTTGTACCTGATTTATTTGGTATTAATCCATTGAAACAGTGTCTGTCAAAACACCAGGTAGGATCTCTCCCAACTTCTAAAGGGGTCCACAAAGTGTTAGAAAAAGTGCATGGTAGTACTCAAGTTTAAGACGTTGTAATCAGACTGCAAGAAGGCAAAAGGAAACAAAAAGGGTCGTGGGGAAAACAATAGGAGAGAGTAAAATGCCCTTTTTTATTCTTGCTTGGCCTGATACTTGGACAAACAGGTGCTCCTGGTACTTTTGGTAGTGATGAGTTAGTTTTGCTTTGTCCCTGTAGAAGAGATTTGATTTGTTAGGTGTGAGGAAGTGGTAGAGTGAGCTCACTGTTGAATCTCAAGGCCTTTCAGGTCCAGCGCTGGGGCATCTGTATTGGTGGGTGCCTAAGCAGGGGAAGAAACTGAGCTAGCAGAGTTACTGAGCTAAGGATAAAAGTATTGCATCTCTGTATTCGTTTCTTTGTGGCAGTTTGATTTAATTACAGCAGTATTGCTCTGTAAACACCTTAAAGACTTGTATATAGAGTTGTGTTAGGAAGAATGCTTACCAGATTTAAACTGGGAGAACTGCAGGTGCATCTACTTCTTATAAAAAAAATTTGCTGTGGCAATTGGAGAAATGGACTCAATACTCTCTAGAGGTGAGACTAACTCAGAAAAGAAGCCGTATTATTCCCATCCTGTTTAAAAGAAAAAAAACCTGCTTGCTTAAATGACTTTAGGCTTTAACTACCAAGTATATTTTGAAAGACAAGTTTATGATGATGCATATTTTACGATTTAGCTGACCAGTGTGGATCAGAGACCTTTGCTTTCTAACACTAATAAAATTCTAACATTTAAAGAATGGAGACAGAGCAAAACCACACACTCACTAGCATTACATAATTCCTCTTTCTTTGTTATTTCTGCTTGGGATCTTCAAGCCCTCTTTTCCTGTGAGAGAAAGGGAGAAATATTTCACTTTTATTCTTAGGAATATATGTCACTACAATCTAGAGCAATCCATCATTTCCTAGGGAAGATATATGCATGTTCTTCAACTTTTCTGGAATGTCAGCAATCTCATTTCAGTTTCATAAGGGTTTTGTGTACTGAGATGGAAGTGCCTTTGTGGTGGAAGTTGGCTCGAAAAGCAGAGGTGCACTGAACTGTAGAAGTCTCTCCTGTTTTTCCTCCATGCTGTTACTCTGCTTGCCTTTGTTAGGTCTCACTCTGTGGTAAAATGAGCAGTCAAAACTTCTCTAAATGCTCTGTAACTGTTAATAAACAGGTACTGGGAGTTTTACAAGGTCTTTGAATTTTGTTAGTGAAAAGGTAATTGAAATATTTATTTCTGCCTTAGTTGCTTACAGTTTAACTGATGAATTTCAGAATCATGCAATTCCCATTCACTTTAGCTTGTCGTTTGCTGAATTACTCAAAACATTAAGTCGCATCTTCTGTTCTGTCCCTATAATATTTCAAGTTGGGGGGTTTAGGAAGACTGGCCTTGTTTAAGAAAAGCTACCAGGAATAAGTATCACAGCCAAAATGTCTGTATGTGACCTAGCAAAGATGAGCTTGCAAGTTCCAAACAGGGCTGTTCTTACTCCTCAAACTAGAAATGCTTCTAATAACAGAAGCATTTCAGCACACACATCCTTGTACCAGTGTCAGGCCTATTTTACAGTTGAGTGCTTTTTATAAGCAGTTACCCAGGTTACGGGTTCGACCACTATAATTGTGTTACATGATTAATCAGTGATACCTTTTCATGAAGTTCTCTGGCACCTTTCATGTAGTACTTGGGGCTTTGTACCACAGTTAATGACCTGCATGTTAGGTACAAGTAGCAATAATAGCCAAAGACAGAGTAAACCCACACACTCGCTAGCATTACATAATTCCTCTTTCTTTGTTATTTCTATTTGGGATCTTCCCCAAGTGTTTCTTGATACCATTTTTGTAAGCCAGTGAAAGGCCTACCTCTCAGATTTGTGGCTGCATTCACAGAAAAGGACAAACAGATCTTCACCTTTATGCAGCTGCAATTTTCTTTTTAGTGTTCTTCCAGCTCAGGTGGAGGAATTCAGTGTTTTGTAATTGGAATTCCAGTTATTGTTGGAATTTTGTCATTTTATTTCTAGGAGGAAAGGAATTAATAGGTACCACACTTTCATCTTTATCTTCATAATGACTCCATTCAGCCCTGAATCACACCAGAGTTTAAAACATCCAAGGAAGCAAGACTCCCAGTGGAGTTTTGTGGCCCCTGTGTAAACATAACCAAGTGACAGACTACAAGTGTGGGGAAAGTATTTGGGGTTTAACAGCTTTCTGGGTCTGGCAAAAAAAAAGCAGAAAGATAGGTCTATGCAGGACAGCAGAGATCTGGCCATAGCCAAGCCAGGCACCTACTTTCTGCCAGAGGAAATGGTGGTGGCAAGCAGCAGTGTCTCAGGAGTCAGGATGCACCATGCTCTTTGTACCAATCAGAGTACCCCTCTCAGGAGCTGTTTTCTGGGGCTGCTTCAGAGAGCAGAAGTTCATTTTGTATGCCAAGCACAGTGCATTACAGCAACTTGGATGATCATATATGGATATACTTTTTCATTGCAAAGTGAAAATATTAATAGTCTCCATGATTATGATATTTTGTGTCTATTTTCTTAACTTTTGTTGAGCGTTTCAAGCTCTAGTGTTGAGAAGTGCTGCAGAAGGTCAGCATGGAACACCACTTTTCTCATCTCCAGAAAGGAACACTTCAGGTCCACATTCTCACTATCTTCCTTCTCTATCAATGAGAAGCATGAGCACACATCTTTTTAAAACTGAAAATGGTTTATATCTAATGTATGTATCAAATAGCTTGGAAGATAGCTTATTCTCTTTTACACCTCGTGAAAAGAAAGACCCAGGTACAGAAGTGGGATTGAACGACAGAGTTTACTGATACCTCATGGTTGGAGACTATGCTGAGTAAATCACTAAGGCCAAGATCTATCAGTCTGTTCCAAAAATTGTGTTCCCAAGAACAGCCCTAGGCTACTTAACTACTCTGAGCAAGACATGCCACATGAGGTATCACAGCTGGATTAGTTGAGCAGCGTTTCAAGCTCATCAGTCATGTTGTTATTGATGTTATCAGGAAGGCAAACTGTTTCAGCCTCTGCTACTCAGTCATTTTCAGAAAAATATTACTACTTGACCTCTGATAAAGCATGTTGTCAGTTATCTGCTGATGGTTTTTATGTATGACTTCAGTAATGGGTGACTGCTGCACTTGCTCTGCATCTGAAACCAAGTGGGCAAGGACAAGATGAATTAAGACAAATAAAACTGCCCTCTCACCTTCAAAGAGTCAATTTTAAGTCCCCAGTTTTGCCCTTCCACTCTGAGTGAAGAGAGCAATTGTAATTTATGTAGGAGAAGCATCCTAGCCTCCTTTCCTGTGGACACCTAACCTGTCTGCCAGGTAATGGCATCAGATAATGCATTGTAATAGATATAATGGGATAAATCTAAATTAAATTTTATGTAGTGGGATAAATCCTCAGAGTTCAGAACCCATTGAAGTATTTTCCACTTAACAGTCCTGAAATTTGCTTTACAAATTTGAAAAACAGTTTCTGCTTCCTTATTCAGCGGCTAGTTTTGAAGCTTGGAAGGTCATGTCATAGTAGCACAGTAGTGGATATGGCTCTTTCTTCATAATCCTCTAGTTTTATTCCAAGTCATGCACGCTTTGGAAAGTTCTGCTTTACTGGATATGTGTCCTGGCTTTGATAATAACTTCATTTACGTTGTCAAAGCAATCTGTTTGCAGCTAGCTCAGCTGACCTGGTTTTCATCCTAAAAGGTGAAATAAAGCCTTGTCCTCACAAAACTTCACTGTTGCTGATCTAGTAATAGGACTCGATTCTTATCTCTGAACAGCAAATGCATGATGGTGTATTGTGTAATGTGATTTAATCCTTTCTTAGGCCTTGGGTGTGCAAACCCACATGCATGCATGAATTTTGTCTTTGCATAAATCTAAAACCACCAAGGGTTTATGTGCTTTAATTTCTGAATATGATTGCCCTGGTTTTGAAGTACCCAAGGGTGGAATCCTAGCAAACTTGCTGAGCTTTAAGCCTGCTTTTATTGAAGCCATATTGCACCCCATAAATATCCCAACACTTCCAGGAGCTTGCATGAGCATTAAAGATGCTTAGCAGTTCTGAAAGTCAAGCTGACACTTTTAATACATGTGTTTTAATAACTGCAAGTTCTTTTCTGGTCCATATTTAAGGATAGTGTATATACTTACCTATTCCAAGGGTTATTTAACCAGATTCTTAGTGCGTTTTTAGTCCCAGAGCTGCAAGGTGAGTTTAATTTGTTCAAATGTCTATCTTAATAAAATGCTGGCAGAGGAACTTTATTGTGTGTTAAAACCACAAGTAAACTTGTTTGGTTTGGGGTTTTTTTTGTTGGTTTGGTTTTTTGTTTATTTTTTGTTGTTTGTTTTTTGTTTGTTGTTGTGTGTTTTTGCCTTTGTTTGTTTGTTTGTTTATAGGCTAACAGTGGTAATTCAGAACTTCAAGAAATTATGAGAAGACGACAAGAAAAAATCAGCGCAGCTGCCACAGATTCAGGTGTGGAATCCTTTGATGAAGGAAGCAGCCACTAAATGTGTTTCCTCTTTTCTTTAATTCCATTGTCCATAGCATTATACCATCCAGCTTTGCTTTAGGAAGCAGTGAAGAGCAATGTCTTACTGTGTCATAAATGTAACTAGCCACCATAAAGAAAATTTACATAGGCTCCATAGAAGTACCTGCTGCTGGCTTCTTGTCATTAAAAATGAACAGATGAGAAATTCAATTAGGGTTCCTGATAGGTAAATATACAGGCTCATGATTCATTTACAGACAAAGATGAGTCTTGGCTTTATGGAATTAACATGACAGATAAACTGGAATATGTCTTTGTGATTCATCTGAGGGAAGCTGAGCCAGCAATAAAAAAAAAAACAAAAACATTTGAATCCTTCAGTAATAATAAGATTCTGAATCCCATCTCTTGCTGTAGTGTGCAATTATGTCTTTTTGACTCAGTCTTTCTTGTCATGCATTTGGCTGCAGGATGTTTACTTAAGTCATTGATGCCAGCAATCGGAGAGGAAAGGTTTAGAGAATGAACAGCAGCCCAACATAGACTGAATCTTTCTTGTATCACTCCCAAGATGTTTTATTACTCCTGATGCTGTTTATAGCAAAATAATACTCTGTATGATGATTTTATCAATACTTCATTCATGATGATCTATAATATTGCACAAGAAGGAATAATTAGAAAATAGTAACACAGCTCAGCTCAAAGATATGATCAGATCTGCTGTAGGTAGCCATGAAACAATTTGCAGTACTTTTTTATATATATATATATGTATACACACTTGCTTTTTTTTTTTTGTCTGTAACTTAACCCATCAAAAGAACAGTGTATAATCTAGACTCCTCTGTGTGTTGATCCCAGATGTCAGTTTTCCCTTATGCAAAAAGCTATAGTTCCTTTAAAAATGTAATCTTTTGGAAAAGTGAATTCCTGGAGGCAAAAGGAGGAGAAAAGGTAACATCCCTCCCAGCAAATACTATTTTTGAAGATGCAGTGACTTTTGTTACAAAAGATTCTGTTATTTCACGTGGTTGTGTGATTTTATATATAATATATGTATTATATATAATATATAATATCACTTAAATTTAGACAAATTTAATCACCTAGTTTGATTAAGTTTCATAGTGCCTTTTTCACATGAATCAGCTTAAAGTCTGCAATAAACAGTATTTCTTTTCTGTTAAATAGTTGTATCTTTGTAGTTACAAAGATGGTATTGAAATAAGAAGGTGTTCTCGATTTTTTTTGCCATTAGTTTGCTCTTCCTCTGCATACAAGGGAAAAAAATTTAATTTTTCTTTTATGAAAAATGAATATTATCTCAATAAAGGTGTTTAGTGCCATTTATTGTAAATGTCCTTACAAATACTACTTCTGTGTGTTGGTTATGTGTCTGTATATTTTTATATTTTCTATATATTCTTTATTCCTGTGAAAAGTATGTAGGTTCTACCTGTCATTTAAACCTAGTCTTGTCCAGAAATTAATTGAGAAGTGACAAATCCCAAACTGAAGATTCTAGCTGCCACAGCAATCACTAGGAAATGGATTATTTTCTTACCCAGTGAAAGAAACAATGATTCCTGATTGCTTTTTCCTTACAGGAAGCACTTGAACCAGCATGCCTGCCTGGTAACTGCATCCATTCAACCTATCTACGTGGTTTTGGGGGTTGGGGGGGGAAATAGTTTATCTCGCTGCCTGTCCTATCATTAAAGGTCAAGCCCAAACCTCCAAAGTCTTGATGTATTCTCTGATTTACATTCAAATTTTCATCTTCTCCGCTTTCTCTAGTAAGCATCTGTATCTAGCCTGACGAGTATTCATTGTACAGCAAAGTCCCCTACTCTGGGTGGTGAATGACTAAGAAAGTAAAGGAAGCTCTGAAGCTGCTCTTATGTAGATGTTTCATTACTTGTAAGTACAAAAGTAGGGAACTTTTAAGAAGGTCTTTGAAAGTCATATTTAAAAATTAGAATCATTGTATCTTCTCATGGAAAGTATCTCTGACTCCATGAAAGGCAGTGTGGTGCTACCTACCAAACTACGAAGCCAGTATCTGTATTCTTTGCAAGCTGGTTCCAGCATCCCGTGCATGGTTTGCCTTTGCCCA
>JANIJG010006614.1:5572-32718 GCA_024611175.1 Megaceryle torquata
CAGACTGAACAACCCCAACTCTCTCTGTCTGTCCTCACAGGAGAGATGCCCGAGCCCTCTGATCATCCTTGTGGCCTTCTCTGGACACGTTCCAGCACATCCATATCCATCTTGTAATAGGGGCTTCTGTCTCCAGAAACCATTCTGAAGTGGAAAGATCTTATGAACTATGAGGTCAAATTTAAAAAGAAAGAACTAAAATCACATGCATAGCTACAAGTGTTTCTCATCCGATGCAGTACACATTTACAAAACCATTATCTGAGATTTTTTCATTCAAGATCCTTACTCAATTCCATGGAAGCAGTATTTTCTTCTAAATTGAAAAACACTTTGAACCACTTTTTCTACTAGCTGAAATGGCTGCTGTATCTTTGGCTGCACCAATGGAGTAAAGTGCACCACAGCCACGTCCACCTGCAAGGAAAAGAAAGATAAATTTGAGTAGATATACTCCTCTGAGACACATTATTTCTAAGTTAATCAGCTAGACATCAAGAAATGGGTGGAACATAAGAAGACATTATTGCAACAGGTAAACATAGCTAGCTGTGCAGTGACTAATGTCATAGTATTTGAATATAAAGATTTGGCTTAACTTTCAAGGCCCTACAGAATTTTAGTCTTAGTTACCTACATATTTCCAATTAAGTTCACATGCCATTGGGACTTAGTACTTTTTTCCCCCATGACACTTCCTCCATCTAGAATAACTTCCATGTAATCTGTAAAGTAATTAGCACTTCTTTCTTCACTTCTTTCCACAAGACAATTATTACATGATGCACAAATTAGGCAATATTCAACATATAGCCTGAAGGGCAGCTGGAGAAAATTGGTATTATAATCCCATTCCCTGTATGTTTTCTGTTGCTCTAGGGCTTTTCTAAAATGTAAGCCAAGGAATTACTTTTCAACATATTAAGATTTTTAAATTGTAGTCTATTTAAAGGAATGGTAAGTAGAAATAAGATTGCATTCAGTTTAAGTGACCATACAAGTCTCTATTTACACTGCGTATCACAGTTCATCCAAAATATTTGAATAATTCTACAAAGATTTGTTTTTTGGTTTGGGGATTTTTAAAATTCTTTTATAGTTCTAAAATCAGCTTGGTTCAAAGAATGGTAACTTTCCCTGTGTCTTAAAACAACTAAATGTTATCCTCCCTTCAATGTACACATACATACATATAAAACCCACAAAAGATGTCATGCAATTATAGATGTACTGTATTATACAGAAATGCTCTGTATTCAGGCCTCTGTATTAAAAAATACAGGCTGTGCTAAAAATCCAGTTCTGCACAGCATCAAATAAAGCAGCATCTTCAAAACTAGATACTAAAAACAATAAAAATGAAAAAATTCTGGGGAGAAACACAATGAAAATTTGTACAATTGGTACAAGTACTGGTACCGAATGACTACAAAATTTTTAAGTGCTAGACTTTTACAAATATTTAGTCTTTTGTTAAAAATGTCTGCCAGTACAATGGACAATCATCCATCTTTTTAAAAGGTCTGAAAGTCAATACTGGTATTCATAGAACAGATTCTACATGACATTAAATTGAAGATGTGCTGGTTCTGACTGAAAGGAAAGGATACACTCAGGGCAAAGAACAGTTTCTGTTCTAAAAACACTCTCAAGTGTACCAATTGTTTGAGAAAACCCATAGCAAGAGAGCATTAAAAAAAAGTGTTGTTTTTTTTTTTTTTCCTACTATATTAACAAACACTGTTCTAAGCTTTTTTAAAATCAGTTAAAACATAGTAACCTCTGATGTAGACATATCCTTCTGGCACAAAGGTGCCATCCATCCACGCTGTACCTTAAGTAAATGGGAACAGCTCAGCTGTCAACTACATCTATCCAGTACAATTGCCTCATCAGCAGAGGTTCTATACCTGCTTTCAACAGGTATTATAAAGCTTGAACAATGTAAGTTTTTCATGTAGACAGAACTTAAAAAAATGAATTAAAATACTGGCTAGAGAAAGGAAAGAAAATACCAATTAACCGTGCTACCGGAAAAAAATGAAAACCAAAACCACTGCAAGTTTCCAGCATTAGCATTGCTGATTTCAAGTATATGTTACTTTTCTACCTTTTCTGAAAGCTAGAGTCAAAAGACAGAAAAGATACTTAAATTACTAAAATGTAACGACACAAGAGCTTATTTAGAAATGAAGTGACAAAGAACATTTGACATAAGGAATCTGCGGTGAAATGCGCATAGATGTATTTTCCAAAGCAGTTTCTCATGTGTTGATAGCTTCTACCTTTGGCACAGGTTGCTGCTACCTGTCAGGAATACCACAGGAACACAGTAACAAACTGTGTTCACACTGAGTGTCAGGAAAGCTAATCTTTTTGAGCAGGGCAAATACAGACTTCACAGACCCAACCTGTTCTTCGTACAGAAATGCAATGGGCTGATTTACACGTGCAAATGTTTATCTACATTTTTCTCAGGAAATAAAACAAGGTATTTCCCCCTCAAGATTGAGAAAGCCACCAGAGGCCATTTGGGATCTCCTGGTCACCTCAGTTTTGCAGAACTGCTTGTGAGATATGAGGGCTCTTTGGCAGTTGGAACTGCACCTTTAACAAAAGTTTCTGAAGGAGAAAAAAACCCCACAACCTAGATGCAGTGTACAGTTTAAGAGAAAAACAGCTCAATTTGCAATCTCAAGGCCAGTGGGCAATAATTTCTCCTTCTGAAACAAAACACAGCACTTCTCAGCATTTGTTCCATTATAGGCACTGTTTTCTTTGGACCCCAGGAAAGCTGCCGGGTTACTATAGCAACAGATACAGGGGAAAGCTTTTCACTTGTAATTGGCTACTCCATTAAAATTATACATGTTATTTTTCCCCTAACCTTTTTAATATGCATAAACCAGAGAGTAGAATTATGAAAGCCAATATAGTACAAAGGAGCACTTAAAATACACAAGTTAATTTGCTGATAATTTTATTAGTAACACTTTTTTTTTAATCCTACCAAGTATGTTAGAAATATTTACAAAACAATACTAAATTATTACAAAATAATGAAAATTATTCAACTGATATATCCTGAACTGTCAAGAATACAGCAATTATTCACCCGTTGCAGTTTGAGTCTATCTGTTTATGTTCTTGTACAGTAGGAGGAACACGAGTACAATTTAACTGCTGCTTTGCTGATGAAACCAATGCTCTAAATCAGAATAACCTTACATGAAACAATTTTTACTAATCATTAACAATGAAGGTCTCATGACAGGCAATATCTATATCTTGTAACAGGGCTGTATTAAAAGCAAATCCCCATACCCTTTTTCAAGCTGTAATTTACTCACAGGGAACTGAACCTAAGCAAAAATTATTACAATTTCATTAAAACAGACTGCTTGAGCTCCTATTATGATAGTTCTAAGCCAGCACTTTCATCAACCAGTTCAGTACCAGCATTTTACCTGCCTACTACCGACAAATGCTAGGTCTAATGCCAGACACCTGCATCTTGTAGCAATCTTGTTCCAATGTGAGGGTTTCATTTTGGTTCACTTCTAGCAGAACATAACTATGCTACTGCACTAATAGCAATAATCTAATTCCCATTACTGCTCTGCAGTAACTTCTTTCACCAAACAGGATCATAGGGAACCAAAAGTCGGGTACAGAACCTATGGGTTTATCACTACTGCAGTATCAAGACTTTTCTCCTAACTACTTGTTTTCACACACCAACTTGTCAAGGCCAGTTCTTTGATGTGCCGCAGTTACCATATAACCTTTATTAGTAGCTTTATTCCTTCCTTCTTTTATACAGACTCATAGAAAGATAACAAATTATAGGATGACCTAAAGAAGGCTAAGGCTATTAAGAAGAGATAAGCAAAACCTGTATTTGAATAGAAATGTCCTACTGTTCCAATTACAAATTAAAATAAATTGCATAGTTCTTTGCTAGGAAATTTAAACTCTTAATAAGATTATCTGTGATGAAAAAAACTCAACAACTAACAACAAAATCCTGTGGCTCTCCATCAAATTAAATGAATCCTACCTCCCCCCTTGCCTGCTCACCCCCCACTCCAACACTTCCCCCCCCATGCATAAATATACAGAGACTTTATGGATTCTCAAGATTTTACTCCTTTAATCACCACTCACAGTTTTCATCACAGAACATGGATATCATTATGTATTTAGGACTAAGGGCCTTCATGTGGTTTTCTCTATAATCTCTTTGCTTTCCCTTACTCAGTGTTTGTCAAACAAAACTCATTAAACAAAGTACTCCTTTATTCTCGGGTAGATGGAACTAAGAGAGCGAACAAACAGCAGTAATACACTTGCTGTAGAGAAGAGAAAAAAAACAACATTCCAAGAAATTTTGTTAATACATGCCAATACAGTTTTATATGAGAAGGGATAGTTTCATTCAAGAGAAACTGCATTTTTCCAGGACATCTACAGTGAAGAAAACATCTCAGACCTCACATCCAGCAGTAAGTGCTACACAAACAGGAATGAAACATAACAGTATTTTTTATTATGTTTGCAATGCTTATATTTGAATTTATCATGCCTTTAATTTGGTTAATGCCATTAAATGTAATATATGACTACCACTTGCAGCAGTTTGCATTTATGTTTGTATAAGCTGAAATTTTAAAAAGGAAGCAATGAAAAGGGCTAATTCAAGATCCCAATTAGCTGTTGCAGAATATGCTTTTGAATGTGTTTTGAGATATCCAGACATGTCAGTTCCTTCTGTAAAAGGAAGTTAAGCCATCTTTCCCATGGGCCTGATACAGGAAATGGTATGTATTTGCCAAAGCAACTCTTCACAGTCTGAACAAACTGAAGGTAATGGAAATAGAGAGGACTTTGAAATAAGATTTTAAAAATGAGTAGTTGTTAATATTATCTCTTTAACTATAAGCAGTTTTAATATATATATGCTGGACAGAGTTAGCACATCCTTGAACAATTACCTGAACTAAGTACAATATATAAATTAGAGGATTACTTGTTACATAATGCCAGTAAAGACTGATAGATACTGATTGAAACTTAGTTGTCTTATGCATAATGAACTGAAATAAGAGTACAATGCTACAGATACTTTGTTCCACTTATTTCAACTTTATCCCCTATTACTACGGCTTTTTAAAAAAGTTCTAATGCTGAAGACCAATTCTAACATTATTGTTCATATTTAGATAGAATGCCTTAGAAATCATAATTCAGACTGAGGGCCTCCCCTTCTCTATCACTCTGATAAAAGACAAAAACTGCCAACTATACAGCCCCACTCAAAAGGCAGGACAGCATTTATAATCCTCATCATAGAGGTTTCAAACCATTGTTCTTCATCTGCTATCCCAACAGTCCAGCTGAGGTAACAGCAACAGTTCTGCCTTCCCAGGTGCAGAGTTATCATACTGCCTAAAATGTTCTTATTTCTCAAGTGAAATTGGAATTACTAAGCAAGAATAGTGGGGAGTTATTAGTAATGAATTTTTAAAACTGCTGCTTCATGGAAAATCTGAAAAATATTTCAGACAGGTGACTGATTAAAAAAATGCAGTTACAAAAGAGAGTTATTCCATATCCTTGTTAAAAATTGTATTTTATTTTATAGACAAAAGCAGATCATATTCACTCCTAGGACTCACTCAATATTGCTGTTCTAAGTCAAGGACTGGAATCAGTGATGGAAAATAAAATATTGATTTAGAAAAGTCACATATGACTTAATTTTGAAAATACTGCAGAAAATAAATTCAATCTTATTCTCCTTCAAAAATGTGGCATTTCCTAACAGTTATTAAGCAAAAAAACAGACAGTATTTAAATAACTAAAATAAAGGGTTACCTTTAACCACACTTCTTAAATAAAAAATTACATTATCAGTGTTCATTTTTATAAAGTCAACAGGAACTGACTACAGCTATCAACAAACTTAAAGAAGGTGCCTGAAGAGTAAAATATATTTTCTACCACAGCTCTTTCCCACGACTTCTAGTCTGCAAGTTTCTCATGTTTCATTTACAATAGATATATGTCTAGTAAGCCTGCAATCTGTATACTATTAACAAAACCAGCTCCAGTAAAGTAAGTTTTGCTTGGTGGCCTGCAATCATGTATGAAAGGGCAGCAGCTTCTTCTTACAAGCTATTCTAAAGCACTGTCCATTTGCTATCCTTTATATTCAAGTACCTTGTGTATAGCAGCTCAGCTGCTTTCCTGTGCTGCAGGGTCATGTTCAGATACTCATTCAGATAGCTCTAATTTTAAATGCAAGCTTTTTTTGTTTGCTGATTTCTTTTTCTTCCCCCTCGCACTTTTCCTCCCCGCCCCCCTTCCTCCCTATTACACAGAGGGCTACATACAGCCTTGGCTACGAAGCTAACAACCAGTTACAAGAGAGAAACGGGCAGACAAAAGGTGACAGCAGATAATCATCATGGCATCATCAAGTCTGCAATTCTTTGCTTTTATTCTGGCTTTGTTTGGTGTTTTTGGAGATATCACAGCCACCTTGCTACCAAACTGGAAGGTAAATGCAGATGTTGGTTCAAATATCATAACAGCTATAACACAGATGCAAGGACTTTGGATGGACTGCACATGGTACAGCACTGGGATGTTTAGCTGTACCCTGAAGTACTCTGTTCTGTCTCTCCCCATTTACATCCAGGCTGCACGGACCACCATGGTACTGTCTTGTATCCTATCAGCCTTTGGGATCTGCATCACTACAGTTGGAATGAAATGCACAAAGTTGGGAGGAGACACTGACAGCAAAAGTCATGCTTGTTTTGCTGGAGGGGTCTGCTTCATTCTTGCAGGAATCTTTGGATTAGTGCCAACATCCTGGTACACCAGAGAAATTATTTCAAATTTTCTGGATCAGAACGTTCCAGAGAGCAGTAAACATGAACCAGGAGGAGCAGTTTATACAGGATTCATTTCAGCAGGGTTTCTGCTTATCGCAGGTGTGATCTTCTGCACTTCCTGTTTTAAAAGGCAGCAAGGAGCATGGATTTACCCACCGAAGCAGCACCATTTCACACCCACAGAGCAGGAGAGCAACGAGGGTTACAACCTGAAGGACTATGTGTAAATACAGTTATTTCTATCCACTGAGGCTTTTTTTTTTTCCTGTGCTGTGTAGTTTTATTATCTCAAAGAATATGTAACATAGCACTTAACTTTTACTTAACTCTGGGGTGCAATTATGTTTACATAAGGTATTTTGTTCATAGTGAGATCCACAAAAAGAGTAAGTAGGAGATGCTGTTTAAGTCTGCTACAAAAGTACATTTTTGTTTATTTTTCAAACCGTTCTTTTTGACTTTCCAAGTAACATTTATTGACGAAACTATTATTTGAACTATTTAAAACCATAACTGACAGTACAATTAATGTACCGATGGCTCCTTTCTATTTAGCAAATCGGGCTATCAAAAACAGATAACATTTTATCGAGTATTTTACATTTTTAACTTAATTTTAATTACCATGTAAAGAAAAAAATAAAACAAAACACAACCACTCTGTTCAAGAAGGCAAATTTAATGTTTTTTAAATAGCAGGCACATCTGCCATTCATTTTCAGATCTCAATTGCCTGAGGTAGCTAGATTTCTTTACAAAAAACCCCACCAAACTAAACTACAACAAAGAAAAACCAACACAACAAATACCCATAGTTCCAAATCTTAGCTGCATTGTATAGTCTGCATATCAGGCTGAAGAATCAGCAGTATCATTCAGATCTTGCCAAAAATGGCTCTTTCACCCCCAACAGCCACCTGCTGTGGGTTTAATTTTTTATTGTTAAAGAAATGTCTACTTGGCATTCACCAATTGCTACTAGTCAATCACCACACAATGAATGTAAGATTTGAGGATCAGTGTGACAACAGAAATGTAACCATACCTATAAAAACACCTGCAAACTGTAACACACAGGATACAAACTAAATTGTCTACCTTCCAAGTAAAACCTGGAAGCATTTTGGCTTACACTTCCTCAAATTAGTTTGTAGCAGCTCAAATAATTTATTGTCTGGAAAATGCAACAAACAATGGTGATGAAATGATAGCTTTATTTAAATTTATTTTCTTAACTCCCTTATTTTCATTAATACTAGAGCCTTCAACTTTTTCTTTCAATGCACAGATTTTGGTTTTTATTGGTCACTGGCAGAGTATGTTCTATCTAAATGCTTCCCTAAACAAGAATCAAACTGATGTTAATTTGCTAGCATAGGTAAGGGAATGAAGATGGGTATGATACTGGCCTTTAAATTTAGGAATATGATGATGCTGGATGAGTCTTTCAACAAAACCAACTGCTATTTTTGGGGGGCATATTTATATACTACTTTCATTTCCTGGATTTTTAGCCTGAAATTCACTAAAATAGTATGAAGGGCCCTTAACATTTTATGTACAGTTTGCTGGAAAAAGTAAGATTTTCTTTTACAGCATCTGAGAAAGTGGAATGTTTTATGCATCTAATATGGAAAGATTCTTTATTCTCATATACATAGAACAGAATTACATCTTGCTTATATTACTACTGTTATGTAGCCATTTTGAGCTTCCTGTGTATTCACCAAGGAACTTGTCTTGTACTATTCTTAACACTAGTATTGGCAGTTATTTGGTATTGTAGAGACTCATCTGTGACCAAACAAACAAATTTTCTTTGCTTAGACACAACGCTGCGCAACACCATTCCATAAACCAAGAGTCTTTTACATCTCAGCATTCATAGCATTGTTGAAATAATATTCATTCATCGAGAAAACAAAGTAAACTCATTCCCAAAAACATGCATCTCCATCTTTAGTAAGAGGTCTGACGTGACACTAAACTGTGATCATTGTACATATGTGAATTAAAACTAACATTTGTAATGTAAGAACCAAAGGAGTTTCCAAAGGAGGGCATAAGAAAAAGGTAATAGTTGTGTACTATGAGCAAAATGAAGTATTTATTGGATACATAAGCAGCAAAATTTTCATCCTAAAACCTTATACAGAAGCACTAGAAATTCTTTGTAAACCTATGAAACAAAAATCAAGCACTGCATCACTTCATTCACATTACGCTTGCAAGAGCTTTCCAGCAAAACAAAGATTCTATCAGGAGCTTTAATATCTAAAACCACATCAGTCTAGAGCTAAAAGAACTGGGATAAAACAGAAGACCAATCTGCAATGGGACTTTGAAGGAAACAAAATATAGTGAAAAGAGGTGCCAAGTCTGTCTGAATATGTTCTGCTTTTGCAATATAAGTAATACTTGTTTTAACTCAAAGAAATATATTAAATAAAAATATGCTTGCTTTTTGTGGTACTGCCTTTTTTATTCAACAGAGCACTGACTGTAAGATTTGCTTATACCAAGACATTTGTCACAACCCTATGAGTTACCTCAGTCAGCTACGGCCTTTTCAGTACGGGAAAATGGGAATATCTGTTATAGTTTCTCAATTCTGAGACTCAGTCTGACTACACTAGCTCTACTGTGCTCTCAAATTGCATTCACCTTGAGAAACTACCAGCACAAAATTGAAATTCTGGCCTTAGTGAACACTGCTTGATGCATTTAACAGTGAGATGACATCCTGAAACTATTTTTCATTCATCTAGGAGCTGGGGGGAGGGGGAATAAGAAGTAAGAAGTCTTAAGCATGGTTATTTTTCCTCACAACAGACTG
Source organism: Megaceryle torquata (assembly GCA_024611175.1). Classification (NCBI taxonomy): domain Eukaryota; kingdom Metazoa; phylum Chordata; class Aves; order Coraciiformes; family Cerylidae; genus Megaceryle; species Megaceryle torquata. The sequence continues at coordinate 15,312 of JANIJG010006614.1, forward strand.
CTGTCATGACTAATAATTTAACATAATTGAACAGTTACTTGCTCAAAAAATACTAACAGCATTTTAAATTATCATCATAATATGCCTGGAAAGAAGCCTTAAAATTAATTGCAATAGAGAGAATGACCTTCCAAAGGTTCTCAAGAGATAAGCCTGAAGAGTAAAAGACCAAGAGGTAGACTGTAATAAGGGAGGAGTGAGGTGTATTGATGAGCTGAACCAAGCAGTTTAAGAGGCAGTTTCCAAATCTGCAAGTTCCTTCTGAAACTTAACAGATTTCCACATGCATTCAGGGGAAACAGAAACAACTTAGTGTCAGGCACACATTTTAACAAACAAATAAATAAATAAAAAAGAAAATACATTCTTGCTCAAAAAGCAGTTCAAATCATTAATTTATGATTCCTGTAATCATACTGGCTATTGATACAAAACAGTGGCAGTAGACAGCAAAGAGACTGTTCTTTTCCACTTGCTCAAGAGTAGACAGGAAAAGACTGTTACTTTTTAAACAGGTAGTGGGATGTAGGTGACAAAGTGCTATAGTGAATAGGAGGGAGTTAAACATGCTAAAGATGAGTAGGGTGAAACAAAGATTATATACATGGTAAAATTAGAGATCTTTGACAAAGCTGACAAATGAAAAGCTTTTATATATCAGGGTCTTTCAAAAGACCCATCAAATTTTCTAGTCACAATTCCCAAATTGTTAATAAATGCAAAGTGTATAACAACAGGCTTTCCAAAAATGCTACAATCCTAGCAGACTATGCTGTCATTAAATCCTAATCTCCCTCTTGAGAAACACCCAAAGTAGTATGCTGGTCTTGCAGATAGGCTTGAGGGTCAAAGCTAAGCTCTGAGGTAACTATCTTCTGGAAGCAAGTCTGCTTCATTAACAGGAATATCACATCACTACACTTCTAGTATGGAAATATTGAACTAGATCACCCAACTGCATTCCTTACTCAAAATCAGATATATTGCTTGGCTGACAAACAAAAAACCCAAAAAAACCCATCAAAACTTACCTGTGGCTTTGGAACAAAGGCTTGACCTGGAATTACGAAACAGTTTTCAACTGTGCAGAGATGCTGAGACATGATGGACAGTCTGCTACGTTGCTTACCTCCTGGATTAGCTGTAAGCCTCTATTGAAGAATCAAAACATGTAAATCAATGAAACTGAACTGACCAGGTGGTTAAGTTACATTAAGGCTTGATTTTCAGTATAATCAAAGGCAAAGATAAATTAAAAAAACCTAATTAATTGTTCACTCATATAAATTTTATGTCCAGTTAATCTAGATTTTTTTTTCTGAAATGTAGCAGCATTTCACTAAGATACCATCCTAATTTAGAACGTCAGTCCTGCAACCACATGTACATGAAAAGGACATGCTTGAAGGTCTGGAGAACTTAATGAATGCCAAAAGCATTTTGTATGGGCACAAAACAAAACTAAAACTATTCTGACTGCAGGATTCAAAACAAACATAACACCAGCTGACAGTATTCTCACATCCTTTCCTTCCACTGTTTCTATATTAGTTATTACTATTTTTTTCTCCTTCAAGATGAAACGAATCTCCATAAACTCAAAATCTGATAGAAACCAACACTTCTTATTTACTTATTTACTTACTGGTCTATGCTTACAATATATGCAAGGAGGGTGGATCTACTTTATAAAGTTAGAATATCTAAGAGTAACAGCATTTAATACTTAATGCTCTTAATTTAGTAATTCTGATTTTCCCAATAAATTTCTTAAAAAGAAAAGTAGCCTGGACAGAGGTTTTCTACACTTTCACTGGCAAGAAATACTTTCTGCGTGTTCTGCTAGAACAAGATTTCAACATAAAAATTACCCAGTGTAACAAGTCTCAAATGATAAAAGACATTACACTAACAACGCAGAAATTGCATTTTGAAGATGCCTGTCCTTACTTCCCACCACTTTAATAAAAAATAAAAGATGAAAACAAATTTGCGTATTTGGTAACACCTGCATATTATTTAACTTCAGATGAAAAAATCTACTCATGAAATGCTGCCATGCTTCTTAAAACTATCCCTGATAAATTAAATTAAACCTATTGCTAAACTCTTACATTTTTAAACAACTTTCCTGAAAGTCTGTTTAACTATCAGTATAGAACAAATAAAATACTTTTTTCAGAAAGAAAACTCATTGGTTCTTTTTGCCAACATCAGCATTTAAAATTTTTTTCATTATTGTTTCAGAGGAAACATATTAAAAAAAACCAAACCAAAACAAAACAAAATATACCCTCCATCATTATTACTCTCAAAACCCCTCCCCACGAGCTGCAAAGTCTAACAATACAATCAGATAGGCACTTCCTTAACCTCTGCAGTGGAAATAAAACAGACCAAATGACAACGCTTGCAATCCTTCCAGTGCCAATTCAAACAAGCCAGTCTTCCCACAGAAACAATCTAACAAGTCTCAGGCAGCTAGTTCCTGCTTCTCAGCTACAGAAGGGATAACTTAACATCCACCTCTGGCCAGTAACATTTCAAACCACTTCAACCACATCAGCAGAAACACACCTCTGTATGGCATGCTCAAGGAACACAAAAATGATGAGAATATATTCATAGAATAGAATCACAGAATAGTTTGGGTTGGCAGAGACCTTTAAAGGTCATCTAGTCCAACCCACCTGCAGTGAGCCGAAAAATCTTTAGATCAAGTTGCTCATTCAATCTGAATGCTTCCAGGGATGAGGCTTCTACCACCACCCTCATTGTAAAAAATTTCTCCCTTCCATCTAGACTAACTACTCTTTTAGTTTAAAACCATTAACCCTTGACCTGTCACAACTGACCCCGCTAAAACCTTTGTCCTCATACTTCTGTAACATGACCTATTTTTGTAGGGATTTTTTTCCCTCGGTTCTTCAAATTTTCTTTGTTCCTACTTCTAAAATATCGATAGCATCTGAAACTGCAGTGAGTGAGCCATGCCGGAGTTCAGCTAACTAGGTAACACTTTTCCATCTGCTTTTAAAATTTTAGCAAGGCATGAAGCAAAACAAAGATTCTGAAGCCTAACCTGGAATACAATCAATGTGATACTTGACATCTCTTCTAATGCTGCTCACTCTCAATCACTCTCAGTGAGTACCTCAGTAACAACTATTTGTTTCAGTCTTCAACTACACTATACAATTATGCTTTTCATAAATGTGTATTAAAACTGCATTATCAATGAATCTGCAACATCTGTCACAGGAATTAACCTATATGAAGGATTAGGCTGACAAAGCTGACCATATAAAGGAATATCAAACACAGTTTAGTACTTAAGCCACTTCACAAAACAACTTTTTTTTAGAACATTACTATTGGTATGTAACCTATATCAGGTATGAAAACAGTGGTATTTTTTCTCCCAATGCTCAAAAATCTGAATTATTTTCCACTTTATTAGCACTGTCTATCTAGTGTTCTAAACAGACAGCAGTGTTAGATACAAAATGATAAAGCATTCTGCTCTTCTAACATGCCTGTCTTCTAGATATTTAACAGTTTAGCACCCCACCTCCCAAGCCTGCAGATTACATTGGCAGAGCAGCTCAGGCAAACTACTCTGTCCAGTTTTACTCAAAATTAAGAGACTGAAAAACATCTTCTATATAAACTGAAATATGACTCATATTAATGGAAGTGGGTCAGGAAGTAGTGAGCCTAGATAGTAGATTTGAGGGGAAACACTGAGGAATTTTGGGCAAGGTAAAAATTCTTATCCACAAAGTAAGCAACAATTCTGTAAGTTTAAAACTACAGAGGGACAAAATGATCTGCTCAACACTTATGAGTGCCATTTTTACCACTGGGGATAACTGACCTTATCCTCCTTAATAGGCCTCAGAATTCAGTAAGGAACATAACTGCTGGTTCTCATCAGCCATTTTAATCAGTTTAATCAAATCATATCAGAACAGAGTGGTCTGCAGGAGTAGGTCTATACTGACATAACTCATGCAATGTAGCTGTGCTACAGGGAAATGGAAAAGCAGGAAACTACCACCAGCAAGAAAGGCAAACGTATTTTCTACCTGTTATATTACCAAAAACATGCTTGACCACAAATAACAGGGTATGTTGCTTTAGTTTCTTACTGTTAACATCAAGTTATCCTAATTGATAATAAAGTACATGGCTCTATTCCATGACACCACCCTACCCTTCTGCTGAGCTTATGGCATATACACTGAAACTTTCTTTGATATTTAGGCTCTCAGTTTAAAAGCATCCAGTGAGGACAAATTGTTGAGTAGAAGACATTTTCCTTTCAAGAATATAAATCTACAGATACATGAAATATCAGTAACAACTTACTTATTACCTTCACTATCTACACTGTTTCCTGGTACTGAATAGCCTGCGTATGCCAAATTACAATGGTTATTTAACCAGTTTCTGGGGGCCAGAGAAAAGACACAGATTTTTATTATCATCCTTTCCTCTAGTTGTAAAACAAAATAGTGTCTCAAATGAGCTTTTCATGATGTCAAATCAATTATGGAAACGCAAACCAGAAACTATGAACAATTTTGTCTTCAGCAGAAGATCTCTGTTAAAATAGATACAAGAACAAGAGTGAAGAGATCCCAGAATGTAAATTCAACAAACATTAACACTGATTCACTGCATGACCTTGAACAACATATTATATTTCCGAGTGCTTCTATCCTCTCAGCACTCTAAGTACAAGGAACTTAAGAGTGCATAGTATTTTACATCTTATTGAGCTATGCTGGGTGCAGAAGCACTATAATCTGCATGTCACCAATGGCATACGCAGCTGGTTACAGCTATATAAAGTACAGAGTGCATTTCTGCTCTCACTCAGTGCTAGGCAAATTTTTGCATTGTTTTCACAAAACTTTGCATCTTACCCATCATCATTTAGCATTTTACATCATAGTCCAATAGCCATATTTTGCAACAGGGTCTAATCTCAAATGCCATGAAGTCCTTATGGGAAACAGATCTGGACTTTTTTAATGCCTAAAACCACACAAACTCAGAACCAAATTAAGAAATCTAGCTTACTGCATACCAAGCATTTGTCCCTGCTGTTCACTAGAGCCACCTACTGGAAATACTTCAGTACTTGTCTTGAATCTTGACTGCAGAGCTAGAGTAACGGCAGTACATTTCTATGACCCCCCGAAATGATAGCAGACATGACACTTCTATATATAATGATTAGTAATTTTGTATTGAAAAACCCAGCAAAATTTTCCTATTAGAATTTTTGCTTTGAAAGATTTAAATTAAAACAACACACACATTTAGATTGCACACAGAAAACAAGGTATTTACGAACACTGGAGTAAAGAGAAAAATGTTTTCAGACTGAAGTACAACACTTCTTTTTTGAAGCATAAGATGCTGTTAAGAAGCCATAAATAAAAAGCAAAAAGTCTTTCAAGCTTCTATTTAATGTTATGTTTCGTGCAAAGGCAACAGAAATAAACTGTTGCCTGAAAGTATCGTGGAGTAAGTCAATCTAGTATTAATTGATCTAGAATTAACACTACTACATAGCAGATCAGTTTGGCTTCCTTTGACAATCTAAGTATAGAGACAAAGTAAAATCTTAGTTTGTCTTGGGCTTGCTGTGACAGAACTCAAATGACACACAAAAGACTGGCAGCAATCCCTTAATAATTTTGATATCAAGTCTCATTCAGAAAAAGCTAGTTGGTTTCCATGGTCTTGACGAACACTCCCTGTGTTTTAAGGGCTTAATCAGAACTGGAAATAATGCTAACCTTCCATTTTTCCTTATTTCAAGGAAGGTGCCTTTTTTTAAAAAAAAATATTTTTAATTAAGAGGGCAAAGGAAAAACAGACTGATGAAATGGTGCACGAATGACTGTGTGAGAAGATATTTTAAAAACTTCCCTTGAGTGCTGTAGAATCTATTAATGTCAAACAAATTAGACTTCAGAAAAAAAACCCCAGATTAAGTACCTCAAGAAAATATATCCCTCCAGAAGAAATTTTTTTTAATTTAAAAAATAGTATTTTTGTGTTGTGAAAGGATCAGAGCAAATTATTAGCTCAATATTAAAATTCACAATTTACAGATACACAAACTAAAAATTGAACCAACTCTTTCCTCTCTTTTTAAAGCCAGCTAAGATTGGGTTTGTACTTTTAAACAAAAGGTTGCATGTAAACAATGTTTTTGTTGAATTTAGCATCTGTAAAATTTTGTGAAAACACTAACATCTTACCTCTGCAACTTCTTTCTGAAAAGTCAACGTCATCTGTGTCCTGCCATAAGTAAAAGGTCCATCCTTTTTGGAAACATTTTCAAGCCATTTGATGATTAGAGGAGTTGAAACACTGAAGGGCAGGTTCCCTATGATATGTATATCTGGCGGCTCTGTTAACATTTGATGGAAAAAAAAAAACAACTGCCAAAAAGTTTTGGATAAGATTTGACCATGAGAGAACATGTAATCAGGAAATATACATGCATATCAACCTAGACTTAAAATATGAAAACAATATTTATCATGCCATGCCAAAATTATGCCTTTCCATTTATACTTGTCTTACACTGACAAAACTGTGTTAGTATTCAAAGTAATAAATTGGAAAAAAGCGATTAGGTTTGATTCTCATCTACATTTGAATAAATCAGTAGTTTTCATCTGATTAGTAGATTGCAGCTGAGCTACCCCAGCAAAACTGTAACAACAGCAAGACTACCACAGCAGTTCTAAGATTTTAGACTATGACTACTAGGTACAGAGTAAATCGCCTAATTCATCCTCACAAGTCCCTCCCAGGAGTATTTTACTGAGTCTTCATAATCCCCAAAACATAATCCCACCTAACTCAAACTGGACAGAGCATCCTAGAGCCCTATGAAATCAAAAGGTCTCAGAGCAAGAATAAGACTTAAGAAGTGATATGTATTGTTCAATTATGGATCACATCAATGTATGCATGTCGTACAACACAAAGCAGGTATTTCTTTAGCAGGCATCCTTAAAGTCTAGAGCAGGAGTGCACAGACTAAACAAAAGCAAATGTATTGCTTCTTAGGTACTACAGAATTTAATAATATAAATAAGAGACGGTAATAGCAAATTTAAGCTGGTTTTCTGGCATATCTTACTTATGCACTTTTTGGCCTGTGATATTTCTAGCATATTTGTGATATTACACATATATCAGAGACGACAGTAAGACCGAAGTATATCTTGCTTCAAATTAGCTAGCTCCAAAGACAACAATGACATACCCATGTTCAAGAAAGGTAAATTTAAAAAAAATTTACTCTGAGGCAAATACAGCATGGAATTTCTCTAGGTAAACATGTTGTGGCACAGTCTTTAATGTCCTTTGTCAGAAAGCAGTTTACTGCTCTTCAGGTGCTGCAGACAGTGACTCTACCTTAAATTAAGAAACTTAAGAAACTTGGAAAAGGGGACTGAAAGGTCATCTCTGATGTATCAAATAATATTACATGTTTTAAAAGCAAGGTCAAATCAAGTCCTATGAGAAATCACACAAATTTCCAAGCAGATTTTACTTTTGTCAAAGATATCCAGTGGAAACCAAAGCAATGAGAAAACTAAATTTTTGAGGACAAATTTCCAAATTTCCAAAGCTCCAAAGAAAGTTACAGAAATTTCTTCAGTGGAACAATGATAGCTTCTGGCTTCTTCAAAAAGAGGAAGAAACTGGGAAGGGAGTATACCATTTGATTTGCTTTTATACTTTTCAAGAATCATTACTATACAGTTGAGACATTATATGGTTAATAACTGCAAAGCTCCTCACTGCTAACTAAGGTGTATGTCACACAAATTCCACTGTTTTGTCTCAAGAGAGGAAGTCGGTTCTGTGCTTTTAGAAAGGAAGAAAGTCAGCTCATCTCATTCTTATTCAAAATGCACCAAAAGAATAAACTCACCTTCACTGAGTGAATTTCTGCTATCTCACCAGAGTCAAGACCAACAAAAAAGCCTTAAAAAGGAAGTAAATGAAATTAAAATACTAACCATCCTCCCAATTCTTTTTTAAGTGCTTTGGAAAAGCCTTCTCCATTTTGTATGTCAGGATATCTCCATGAACAATGCTCACTTTTCCTGGAGCTGCTTCAGATAACATCTGTTTATAAGCAAGAGGCAGAATTCATAGTAATTATTAATCAAACTGATTCCCACTTTAGGCCAGAGCAGGAATGAAACAATTGTTATGTATTTAACTTCAATATACAAAAAAAAAAAAAAAAAGCACAACTGCAGTTAAAACTGAGCACACTATTTGTATTTACTTTCAAAAAAAAAAAAGTTTAATGTGTGATTCCACAAACACTATTCACAACTGAAACTTGAAAAGACTGCTATAAGACTCTTCAACAAGGACAATTAGCAAATCCAGGCCACTAAGAGGACCCCACCTGATTTAAGCAATAATGCAAGCAGCAGGTTTTGAAAAGTTTTTAGATCCATTACCTATGGCAAGAAGGCTCAGGTTGCATATTCTGTCTCCCCTGCTGCTGTAGGGTTTATTATACAATTTTAGCTATATGTGATACAAGGCTGCAGAAATATTCAGTCATTTTTTTTTCTTTTCATATTAAAAAAGAAGGAAAAGATTCTCTTAATACTCCCTGTAGTAGTCTGAACTCACACCGTTAAAGACCAAGGAGTATACAAAAATGCAGGACTGAGTACCTAAAAGCAGAGAAAATCGCTATTTTATCTTTTTAGACATTACAAAATCCACTTTCTTGTCAATTTCTCTCCTACTTCTGCAACTTATCTAGTATTTAATAAAGGCTGAAATGCAAACTCAGAATTGGCTCTGGTTTGATGACCAATTCTTTCATTTCTGGTGTCAGTTTACATAATCAAAATTAGTTAAGTTTTTCAGTGTTGTATGGATCTTACCTCTTACAGTATGAAGCTATGCACAAACAGCACAATTCAAAAGCAAAGCCAACTTTTACAAAGATAATATTTGGGGTTATTTATTATTCTTAAGTGACAATAATGAAACACAGCTTAAAGAACAGGTTTGCCTTTGCACAGAAATCCAAATCCATAAACAGTTAAGTGCTAGTGGCTAAAGTGCTGAAATAAACTGGTCACCACTGTTACCTCCATCTTCAGACTGTATCATATTTATAAATGCTCAGGGGCACAAACAGCTTTCACATGTCTCTGAGCCAAAGAGCCATGTACTTTGTACACATACTAAAAAAAGCACTAAAGTACTAAAAAAAAAGAGCTTAACTAAGTGTTCCTGTATGTTTTAAGTGCAGTTATTTCCAAACAGAAAAAACAAATCTAACCTCAAGTGCAAACCACTTAACTGATTCTTCAGCTTTACACTAGCAGTTATATGGCATAGAAATTCACTAATCTGACATGATTTTTGAAATCTTTTTTGAAGCTGTTATAAATGCTTTAACAGGATGAAAGATAATGTAAGATCAATAGTTAGAAAACTGAGTAAGAGGAAGCAGACAGCTGCCTATGCCATAGTGGATTAAAATGTTACATTGTTTTTTGATAGTGCTTTTAACATCAAGAGGAGTTTGGGTTTTTTTGAGTATCACATTTAAACGAGAACCGCATTTAATTTGTGAGCAGATCACAGTTGTGTATGTCTAATTTGAAATAAAGACTCAGAAACCCTCTGAAACTTTCTTCACTTAAGGCAAATATGTGCAGCTAACACAGTTTCAGGAGCTCTTGTGAACCTGGCATGCAAGCAAAGTGATTCTCCATCATACAGACCTTCTCGTTCCTTACAAAAACAAAAGGTTGTGAAGAAAACATAAAGGGCATAGTTTAAAAAATGAAATATTTCTGAAAGAATTCTATATTCAATACACTTTCTGTATCTATGATCTATGTATCTCTGTATCTATGTATGAAAGTGTACCAACTTTAAAGGAGAACAACAAAAGTGTAAGGGTGTTTATTTAATTATTTAAAATAAATTATTGCTTTATCCTTCTGTGTCTGGATGTTTCCACACTGATCTGTATTAACTGGAGATATGCTTTCACAATTTTATAAGATTTAAAGCATATTATTAGTATTGAAATGAAAAGTAAGACCAAAGGACATTATGTTCAGCCTTCAAATGACTATTTCACCTGCATGGTGACATGCACCCAAAACATCTTAACCTGAAACAAACAGACAGGTTTCAGCATCGATCAGTGTCAGAATCAGGTCCTGAAGGGCCTGTAAGAAAGCAGGAGCAATTAACTGCTATTCTAACTAACTGCAATTAACTGCTGTATTTTCATCTTCGAGGAGATGATAGCTCTAATTTAAACCAAAGCAGCAAGCCTACTTTCAGTGCAGAGATCTCAACAAGACACTTGTAGATATATTTATGCAAAATATTCTCCGGTCGGTACCTGCAATCCTGGAATAAATCGAGCATCTTTTTCAATTAAAAGAAGCTGTTCAACACCAGCACTGAGAATGGATCTGGTAATTCCGCCTGGCCCAGGGCCCACTTCGCAAACATGAGCATTTTTCAGCTCACCAGCTTGTCTCACTATTTTGTCTGCAAGACACAAAGAACATACTAAGCCTTTATTCCCCAGAAGATGCAGCTCACTAAGATAAACCCATTGTTTATTGTTAAAGCACATGTGCTTATCTCAGAACAGAAAGAAACAGTGACACAACCCCGTTAAATGATCACACACCTGCTAGGCAGCACAGACTTCAGATTTGTTTCATACTACAAGATACACTCAACCTTAAAAAAAACACTACTTTCATTTAAATGTCTTTAATAATACATTGTTGCTCTTTACAGAATTAAAGAACTTTTTATTATTAATAAGATTTTAATTCTCACCTGTAAACTAGCAGAACTATTCTGCAAGTACGCACTTGAGTTCAATGTCCTCAAGTCTCACTACTTATCCTTACCAAGGTATTCTACTACGGTAACGCTGTTTCAAGGAAATTCAATAAGTTAAAAAGACACAGCAAAGTTCTACCAAAATTACAGTATGTACAGAGCAATTTTATGAGGGAGGAGCTCAGTAAAGTAAGAATTTTAATACAGGCAATTGGTAATTATAGGAAGTGGGGCAGTTGAAAGATGAGCGAAGAGTATCTGTACGTAAGTGGAGGGATACAACACTGGGAGGGTATTACATCCAGGAAAGCAAACAGATTAAGGATTAAAAATGTAGCTAATGAAACAAAGGACCATGGAGAGAAGATGCTGAGAAAAATTACACTGCTCACTCCCTAACTTCTTAAGTATACCATAAAAAATAAGAAATACCAGCAGACATGCCTGCTTGTAAGGTTTTACTACACGCATACAGACATTTTGATTCCAGGATACAAGTCCAGTTCTTCAGGATGTGGAACTGAGTTTTGCATTAATTTCCTAGATATTTATCAACCTGAATATTCAAATGTAATGAAATCATTAGCTACATGATGCTGCACTGCATTTATTACTGCAAAACCCAGCCACTCCCACTAGAACAGTAAAGAAACCCACCACAGACTGAACAGTGCCAGCTCTGCCACCCACTGCTGACATGAAACTGGAGAAAACTGAACTGTTCAGAACGATGTAGCTAGTTCAAAAAAAGCTACTTTTCTGATAAACTGAGACAAATGATCTTCCTAACCACAGTATAAATAAAACTGTACAATGAGTTACAGTACTTTCTATGAAACATAATAAGCTGAAAAAATACTAATTTCTGAATCAAACTTATAAACTATAATAGTACTTGAATGGTAAAAGTACTACTTAGGCTTGGACTTTTGCATTTCAATCAGAAACCCATATTTTATAGAGAAATGTAGCTTCTACCTAAAAATTACTCTTAATTTATAAAGAAACACATTTTCCAGGAATTTAATGTAAAATCTATTTAGGTAAGATAAACTAGTCTTAAACTAAGTATTTAAAGTTCTACCCTTGAGCTGCCATTAGTGTGACAGATGTCATCATGCAAACATCATCTCCTTAGCTAGAAACTGGATTTGGAAGAAAACCAGGACACATTTTTTTATAGTAACTAAAAATGTTAGAATAAAATATTTAACCTGTCAATCGCAAATCCAGAAGAAAGTTCTGGGAAAGTTGTTTCTGTGCTTTAAGGCGGAAGAGTTTAATAATCTCTCCAACAGTTGGCAGGGGAGGCAGATGGAAAGCTGCTGCCCTTCCTGGCACAGCCATAAGACAAAACTCTTGTTCCTTCCTCCTAGAGAGACACATTGGAAAGAGGATTCTAGTATATGCAATAAATTCAAGGATACTTAATATTAAAAATGCTACTAAGTTTACTAACTAAGACATGATTTACAAATCATTACACAAGTGCTACATTTTAAACATCAGCATTTTGACTACTGTATGCACTGCTTACACTGAACAAGTATTGGTGGGATTTGGGCAAGTCTTGTTTTTCAGCTTTGCCAAAACACCAGGTAAAACAAAACCTTCTCATAACTGTTCAGCGTATATCTTTCATTACTTTAGTAGTGATCTGTTTGAATTTATGGCATCACATAAAGACAGAATATTTTTCTTGAAGTGTCCCTGGAGTAGAATTTTTTCTGTTTTGTTACTGGATCTCTTGCTTTTCTAAATAGAGGTAAAGATAGGAATCCCAAGGGTAAATATTGGCATTAGCTAATTAAAAAAATAACTTTCAGAATAACAGGACGAAATGTTCCCTGCCGCTGCTCACAGCCTCCAGCCCCAGCCTCACAGCTACTAACAGCTGGGGAAACAAGCTCCAGCACCGAGTTCTCAGCTTGGTAGCAGGGCCTGCCGCACAACGCTCCTGCTTTCTGCGGGACACCCCAACAGGCAACGGTCTGTGGCGGGAGAGGCCGCCTCCTGCACTCCAGGCCTCAGTGGCCTCATGATAGGCACTGACGAAGGCCGCAGTGGCGTGACCAGCAGGCAGAGGTCGGAGGGGAGCGTTCAGTGCAAACGTCACTTGACAGATGCCGATGGGCCAGAGGCAGCGTATGGCCCTGCCACGGCGACCGGCGTCACCAGCGGCGGTCAGACGGAACGCAGAACGAGCCATCACTCGCACGCAGACGGCCGGGGCAGCGCGGCCATCGACCCCTTGCAGTGAGCCGAACCCCACAGACCTGCCCAGGGACCCCTGCCACCGCAGACCTCCTCTGGCAGCAGAGCGGGGTCTGGGAGCAGCCCCACCCCATGTTCCCCTCAACCCGGGACCGGCGCCGCAGCGCGCATGCTGCGAGAGGCGGCGCGCGCAGGGCTAGCAGAGCGGCCGGCCGCGCGGGCACAGAAGGTGTCAGCGCGTCCGGGGAAGCGGGGTGTTGTGCAGGGCCCAGGGAGGGTGCGAGGCGGCCGGGCGCGCCTTCTATCCGCACACATTCCTTCTCCCCCCGCCTTTGCAAAGAGGGAACCTCCGAGCAGCCCGTTAGCAGTGCCATGGCTCCTTACGGTGCAGAGTGGGCGCTCACCCGGAAAAGGAAATGCCTCTCCTTTGCCCTGACGTATCGCCGTAAAGACGAATGCTTCTGCTCAGCGCCCTGATTGGCTCCGTGTCCCGCGGAGGGCGGGCCATGTATGCGCCCCGAGGAGGGTGGGGGCTGCGGAACCGTAACTCGTGCGCATGCGCGGTTGGCGGGCGGGTCCGCGTTGAGGCTGCTGCGGGTCCGTGGGTTCATGGAGTAGCTCAGGCCGTGCTTGGCGGCCTTCCTGCGGACACAGTATGGGCCTCTCAGAAAGTCCGGCTTTGCCCGCTGCTCCCGTGGCTTCTGGGTTTAGGTGGAGGGGTACGGCTGCCTCCACGCGGAACGCCCCGGAGCAAGGCCCGGTGGGAGCTGTAGGCTCTCCTGGCGGGGGCGGGCCTGAAAGGGGAGCGACTCGGCGTATGCGTTATCACGGCAAAGATGATTCTATACAATAAAAAACCCCCCACAAAACACAACAAACCCCCAAAACAAATAATCAAACAAACAAGCAAAAGCAAACAAGAACCTCCCACGCAAACAACAAAAAACAAACAGCAAAACAAACCCAAAATGTTGGCAGTTGTCATGGTGATTTACAGTGTCGATTAGCCGTTTCTGTGGTAAGCCAAGTTGTTCGGCAACCCCTTCAGAGGAGTAGGGCTGTCACCCATAGACTCCAGAAAGAAGCACTTGGATGTTGCTGGTATGTTTTCAAAAGACACAGAAATAAAAAAGGAATGCGGGTTCACAGATTGGCAGATCTGCCTGGAATTGAATTGGACATTTAGAGTTACAATGGAGGGGGTTTTGTGTTTGTTGGGTTTTTTGGCCGTTTTGGGTTTTTTCTTTGTTTTGGTTTTAATTTGAGTGAGCCAATTGCCTTTTTCAGCTAATTTGGGTACTTCACACATGTCTGTCTCTGCTCGTCTCTTGTGTATCAAGATTAATTTTAGAATTTCATCAGAACCTATAGCTTTCTTAATTTCCTGATAATACAAATGCATCTATGTTTCTGTATATCTAGGTTTTTCCAGTTGGAGTCATACAACACACATGTCTTGCTCTGACTGTGAAATCAATGCTGAAGAAACATTTAGTAACTGTTCTTAGGATTAATTACATTATAAACTGAGAAATTACATATTGCTACAGAATTTTAGCTACAATACCCTTTACCAATATCTAAGTGCATACATTCATATATATGTGCATGTATATTTATGTCTATGTCTATATTCTCAAAACATTGTCCCACTTTGCTCATTCTGAAATTCACTGGTAGCATCAAAAGCCATTGTGGCAGAGTATTCCTGCAATCTTTTGTCACAGTGGATTAAGGAAGTTCCCTTACCCAGAGCACTTTTGAATAATTGTTGGATATTAAGGTTCTTTTTATATTTTGCCTTTATAATTCTGTGCTTGGTGATTACTGTGACAGTACAAGTGAAATCTAAGATATTTCCAGAAAGCTAAACAATTACTAAAAAGCCACAGATAATCAAGGCTATTGTTAAGTAGCTAGAAGAAATGAAGACATTAAAGGATTTGCAAAATGTAATTCTTCACTCAAGATAGATAATGGGTGGAATTCTAAATAGCTTTGTGTATTAGACATAGCTTCTGCCATCAATAGCCTGCTCTAGTTAAATAATAACAGCAGATGCTCTAATGTATTTTGGTGTTGTCCTGTGAAGAATTAAGTGGGAAAAGGTTGATACACAGTATCCGCATCAGTATCTCTTCACAGTTGTGGGTTCAGTCCTGTTCTGAGATCAATCAAGTTTATCACAGGTGAAACCTATGCATGTGAAATAAATAATGCATGTGCAAACATCAGTGGAGCCAACAGGAAAGCTAATACAATGTGAAGGAGCCACATTTAAAGAAAAATAAAAATGGATGTGATTACGCAGTCATTAAAAGCATAGGGAACTTTGCAGTTGGTGTCAGGAAGAAAAGGAGTTGGCCTAGGCTTTGTTGTTTACATACAGTGAAATACTGGACTAAAATGTCATGGTCCTAATCTTACAGGAAACACTGAGGTTTTGAGTTTGTGAGGTATAAAGTATTTGTCTTAATATATATTGAAGTCGTTATAAATGAAATGCAAAATGTAAGCTCCACCTGTTGGTGAAAAAGTGGGATTGTAAATTATATTTGTTCACCCAATTCTGGAAGGGCTTTACAAGAAAATAATGTAATGGTGATTTTTCTACTCAAATTATAAAGAAATTTGAGGGACTATGAACTGGGTCTTAGAAAGATCAAATGTGAAAATGCCATGCAGTGTATGGGCTTCATAACCAGCTGAGGCATCCAGGTTATTTGAATTCTAAAGCAAAAGATGCCAATTTAAAAGTTTTCCTCATTAAAAAATATTATGTCAGAGCATTGTTTTAATAATAGATTTCATACCTGATTGTCACTAAGACTGAGCTTTTTTGTCTCACAACCTCAAGTCTTCTCTCTTTGTGTACAAATATTATTCTGTCATAGCTAAAGTACAAGCTCTTTCTTGCTTAGATGCACATACAGGAGTTTCCAGATATTTCACATGGTCATAACTCTTACTGTAATAATAATAAAGTATAAAGATGTATACTTAAGTACTTGAAATAAATACAGTTATCTGTGCTAATAGAAAAATTTAGATAGAAGAATCAGTTGTTAAAATAATAATTCCAGCTTATAGTTGAAGTGCCTTCCAGACTCCTAAAGTTGCTGCAGGGGTAGTAGTGTAGGGGTTGGAGAGTCAAGGTGGCCCCTTAAAACTCATAAAGGCAAAGTGGATGAGTTAAACCTTAACTCATCACATCATCTGGCCCTTTCTGGAAGATATCTCCAACTAAGTCTTACATATTCTTCAAGAGAAAAAGTGATTCTTCCTGGCTTTCATTTGTTCAATCTGCCCTTTCATTCCTCTGCAAGTTATGTAGGGCCTGCAGGAAGAGCACTTGCTTCTTATGGCCCTAACAAAGTTCATAGAAGATATGTGAGAAAAAGAATCTGTAAGGAATATTTCCATTCCTGAGAATGCCTGACAACCACCTTGTGACTCTTCAACCTCTTAATGGAAAATACTTTCTCCCTTGATGTGTTGGAGTTGTCACTGGAAGACGTTTCTGGTTACATACCTTGAAGTCTGCAAAAAAAAAAAAAAGCTATTGGAAGATCTTCTGCATGACTCTTAGTTATCATGTCACATCTCATGCTCTGCCATCAATTTTTTGGGGGGGGGTTTTAGGTGTTTTTTTGTTATGGGTATGGTTGGACTCAGTGATCTAGGAGGTCCTTTCCAACCATGTGATTCTGTTAAGAAGGTGGCCTTCTAATGGCCTGCACACTGCATGTGAAAGGTTTGTTTTTCCAGGGTTTGCTGTCCAGAGGAGAAACTTGAGGAGTCATTGTGGTGCCATAGACAAGGCAGTGACCCATAAGTGAGGAGTTTGTTCTCAGCTGTCCCGGTGATCTGCTGTGTGATTGTTGGGAGATTCCAAGCTTGCCTTTGTACATTTGCTGCCTTATAGCAGTCTTACCTGCTTTGAATATAAGGTCTTTGGTGGCAAGACTGACTTTCTGGTATTTGTGCAACAACAAAGGTTTATGTGCACCATTGTCAGGATACTCCTTAAGTATGTAGAAAGCAGCTGGAATATGGAGAGCACTACCATAAATAGCAATAATAGAAATTTAATGCCCCTTAAGTTAGACTTTGGGTAATTACATTTTGATGCTGGAGCCCAGCCCAAGATTCTATTAAACATGTTTCTAAACTATTTTCTTTCCTTCCTCCAGGGTGAGAGCAGTTGACAAAAAAACCCCAAAACCCAAGAACAAACCAACAAACAAAAAAAAAAAAAAAAAAAAAAAAAAAACCAACCAAAAAAAAACAA
>JANIJG010006615.1:0-12536 GCA_024611175.1 Megaceryle torquata
TGTGCGGGTGGGCGGGGGGCGGAGGGGAACGGGGTGGGGGGGGGGGGTGGGGGGGGGGAGGGGGGGGGGGGGGGGGGGGGGGGAGGGGGGGAGGAAGAGTGAGAGAAGGGATGTATGGCATATTCTGATGCTTCCCCCATCTCCTCCAGTTCAAACTGGAAGCTGCATACAGGATGGGCTAACATACAACGACAAGGATGTGTGGAAACCTGAACCCTGCCAGATCTGTGTCTGTGACAGTGGCAACATCCTCTGTGACGAGGTGATCTGCGAGGACACCTCTGACTGCCCCAACGCTGAGATCCCCTTTGGAGAGTGTTGTCCCATCTGTCCTGACACCGACGGTACTATGTCATCATTGTCTCCATCCCCCAGGGAGCAGCAAGGCTGGACTCCCTCCATGGCTCAGCATCCTTCCCCTGGGTGTTGGGGTTGTGGGTGGGGTGGGGGTCACTCTGGGTTCCTCTAAATCCCATCCTTTCTCCCACAGCCTCCCCTGTCTACCCAGAAAATGCTGGAGTAGAGGTAAGGGCCCCCTCCTTGGCCTTCCCCCCCCCCCGCAACCTTGTGACCTCCCTCACCGATTTTGGGAGAACCCCTTTGCTAACCACCCATCTCGTGTCTTCCTGAACAGGGTCCTAAGGGAGACACCGGCCCCAGAGGAGACAGGGTGGGTGACATCACCACCGAGCACCACCCCCAGCTCCACCAGGGGAAACCCCCTGCCTTGTCTCACTGAGGTTCACTATCCTCTTCTCTCCTCCTAGGGACAGCCTGGCCCCCCTGGCAGAGATGGCATCCCTGGACAGCCTGGTCTTCCGGGACCCCCAGGCCCTCCAGGTCCCCCAGGCCTTGGCGGAGTGAGTATGGGGGGGTCCTGCTAGCGCAGACCCTTGTGGGGCACCCGCACATCACTCACGCCCCTGCTCTCTCTCCTGACTGCAGAACTTCGCTCCTCAAATGTCCTACGGCTACGATGAGAAAGCTGGTGGCATGGCCGTGCCCGGCCCCATGGTAATCACTGTGGTGACACTGGTCTCAGGGCATGGGGACAGAGGGGGGACAGAGGGGGAATGTATGGAGGCGGGTGAAGCTTCCTGTGCTGGCAATGCCAAGGACGCTGCTGAGCGGTAGGAGTTGGGAGGGATGGGGACAGGGATGGGGTGGTGATGTGGTGGCAATGTGGTGACAATGGGGACAGGGATGGGGTGGTGATGGGGTGGCAATGGGGTAGCAGTGGGGACAGCAATGGGGTGACAATGAGCATGGGGATGGGGCGGCAAGGGGTTAGTAGTGGGGAAGGGGATGGGGTGGCAGTGAGGATAAGGTGGTGATGGGGTGACAATGAGATGGCAATATGGTAGCAATGGGGACAGTGATGGGGTGACAATGAGGGTGAGGTGCTGATTGGATGGCAATGGGGTGACAATGGGCACAGGGTGGTGATGGGGTTGCAATGAGGTGGCGATAAGTTGACCATGGGGTTGGGGATGGGAATGGAGTGGGATGGGAACAGTGATGGGGTTCAGTGGGTACAGTACTAGAGTGGCAATGGGGACAAGTTGTGGGTGGTGATGGGGACAGGGATGGGGAGAGACATGGGGACAAGGTGCCATGACAGCCACTCATCACTACTCTCTGCTCTCCTTGCCAGGGTCCAGCAGGTCCCCGTGGTCTCCCTGGCCCCCCCGGCGCTCCTGTGAGTATCTCCCCTCAGAGCCCCTCTCATTTTGGGGACAACCATCCCCAAAGGCCCCTTAGGGTAGGACTGGAAGGGGTGGTTAGGGCAGGACAGGGCATCCCACCTTTCCTGATGGTTACGGAAATACATGGGGACACATTTTCTCACATATGGAAACACATGTGGGGACACATGTCCTCACATCACCATAAGGCGGGGGGGAAACATTCCACCATTGCCAGAGCAGTCTTCAGTCCAAATCTTCTCATTTTCTAACCCTTTTTTTTTCCTGTTTGATTTTTTTTTTTTTAATTTTGTTTTGCTTTTGTTTGTTTGTTTTCTTTTTTTCCCCACCAACCCTCAGGGTCCTCAAGGCTTCCAAGGTCCCCCTGGTGAACCCGGAGAACCTGGTGCTTCTGTGAGTCCTGTCATCTCTTCCTTCAGCCTGCTGTCCCCCAGGGATGGGGACAAGGCCGCCTGTTCCCAACCACAGCCATAGCCAAGTTGTCCCCGCTCCGGGGCATCCATGGGAATGGGGCTGCCAAAGCCTGGCACTGCCCATCATGGGTGACAGGGGACAGCTGTCACCCACAGCATCCTCACCCATGCCCTGCATCTCTCCTAGGGTCCCATGGGTCCCCGTGGTCCCGCTGGCCCCCCTGGCAAGAATGGAGATGATGTAAGTGGCCTGTGGATGGGGCCTCCCCCCCCCATTTTGTGTCCTGGTGGCCCTGGCAGGTCCCCCAGGTGTGCAGGAGCCACCTGGCTTGGGGACATGCCAACAACCTTGTGTCCTTGTCCTTAGGGTGAAGCTGGAAAACCTGGCCGGCCTGGTGAGCGTGGTCCCCCCGGCCCCCAGGTGAGATGCTCCATGGGCACTGGATGGGACCCCCCCCCCATGATCTGCCCAGTGGCAAAGCGAAGATGTGACACCAGCTGTATGCTCCACCCCCACTCCTCCCCCCCCTCACCTTGGGAACAGGGGCAAGAGCATGTAGGGACAATCTCCCCTGAGCATCTCCATCATCACCTCCCTTCTCTCATAGGGTGCCCGTGGTCTCCCAGGAACCGCTGGTTTGCCTGGCATGAAGGGTCACAGGGTGAGTCATCCCCCCACACACACCTGCAATATTTAGGGGACAGGAGGAAGCCCCCACTCACCAAGGAGTCCCCTCTGAACCCCCACTTCTCTCTCCTGCTCCCCAGGGCTTCAGTGGTCTGGATGGTGCCAAGGGTGAGCCTGGTCCTGCTGGCCCCAAGGTGAGGATTGGTGTCAATGTGACCCCCGTCCTCTTGGTAAAGTCAACCCCCATTCTCCATCCCTCTGGAGTGGGTCCCTCAACTTTCTTCTCTTCCCTAGGGTGAGCCTGGCAGCCCTGGGGAGAATGGTGCTCCTGGGCAGATGGTGAGTCATGGAGTCCCTGGGGACCATGGTGGGAATCTGGCATCAGCCAGAGCAAAGGGATGGGGATAGGGGGCCAAAATGTGATGGGGAAACAGCTCATCCTTGGGGATCCTTCCCCAGGGAATGGGGTGAGGAGGGGGCTTAACCCCCTGGAAATGTTACTGTGGGCAGGAATGAGGGGAGACAGGGGCACAGGGATGGGAGGAGGCCCCCAAAGGGTTCTCCTAGTGACCCACCAGGTCTTTCATGGTGATCCAAATGTGTCCTCTCCCCTTTCCAGGGTCCTCGTGGGCTTCCCGGCGAGAGAGGCCGTCCCGGTCCATCTGGCCCTGCTGTGAGTAGCTGGTTTGGGTAGGGCAGACCATCCCCTGCCCTGGGGGAGTGTGTGTGGGGAGGGGGAGCTGGGAGCCATCTCTCCTGTCCATGGGCATCACTAACAGGTGCCTCTTGTCCCACAGGGTGCTCGTGGTAATGATGGTGCTCCCGGTGCTGCTGGTCCTCCTGTAAGTAACACCCCTCCACCCCCAGACTCACTACCACCTGTCATCACCTCCAACTTCTCTGGAGGGAGATCCAATCCCAGCTCCACCATGGCTGAGGACTAGAGCTCTGCTGCCCAGAGAATCTGTGGCTGCCAGATGTTCAAGGTGGGATCCCTCCTCTGACATGTGCCCTCTCTCCCGTCTAGGGTCCAACTGGTCCTGCTGGTCCCCCTGGCTTCCCTGGTGCTGCTGGTGCTAAGGTAGGACCTGTCTGATCATCAACTCCTAGATGGCATCTCCTCAGCTGAGAGAAAATGGTGGCACCTGGGAGTGGGGGAGAAGGACCAAGAATTGAATGGGTTCCCCACATGGTCACAAAATGAGAAGATCCATGGGCTTACTGCTGTCCAGGACAGTGGAGCAGATGAGGATGTCCCCAGCCAAGTCCTATAGACATCTCCCCTGGCTTTGCCTCCATGGGAACAGAGTTGCAGGTGGATGGGAAATCAACCATGTCAGGGGCATCAGGGCAGCCCTCGTGCTCATGGTTCTTCCTTTCTCCCCAGGGTGAAACTGGTCCCCAGGGAGCTCGTGGCAGCGAAGGTCCCCAAGGTGCCCGCGGTGAGCCCGGTCCCCCCGGCCCTGCTGGCGCTGCTGGTCCTGCTGTAAGTGGCATCAGATGGCTCCTTGTCCTTTGGCCTCATGTCCTGCCAGCCCTGGCATAACCCTCCTTTTCCTCTTTCTCTCCTCAGGGCAATCCTGGTGCTGATGGTCAACCTGGTGCCAAGGGCGCAACTGTGAGTGTCCCTTGCCCCTGCCTGGCTCTGGGATGAAGGTCCATGCCGCTCCCTCACCACCTCCTCTGCCTCTTCTAGGGTGCTCCTGGTATTGCTGGTGCTCCTGGCTTCCCCGGTGCCCGTGGTCCCTCTGGACCCCAGGGTCCCAGCGGTGCCCCCGGTCCCAAGGGTAACAGTGTGAGTATCCCTGGATACCTCTATCTGCCTCCTCTGGTGGTTAGATCCCTCTTTCTTCTTCAACAAGCTTCTGTCCCACCTGGAGATGGCTTTCTCTAGCAGTTCTGCAAGTGCAGGATGGTGCTGAGGACTAACAGATGCTCAGCATCTCCCCACCTGCTGAGGGGCTGGGCAGGATGCAGCTCAGGTGTACTGTTGTTCATCCATCTGGTGTTAAAAGGCTTTTCCCTCTTCTCTCCTTCCATCTCCAGGGTGAACCTGGTGCTCCAGGTAACAAGGGAGACACTGGTGCCAAAGGAGAACCCGTAAGTGATCCCCAAACATGTCCTTGGGGGCTCAGCCCATCCTGGCTCCCATGCAGTCCATGGGTTCTCATCCCTTCACCTCCTTCCCCAGGGTCCTGCTGGTGTCCAAGGTCCCCCCGGCCCAGCTGGTGAGGAAGGCAAGAGAGGAGCTCGTGGTGAACCCGGCCCCGCTGGGCTTCCCGGCCCTGCTGGCGAACGTGTGAGTAGGAGCAGTCCCTGTCCCATCCCCACTATGTCCCCATCTCCATCCTCATCCTCCTTCCGTCCCCAGTGTCCAACAGCTGAGCCTTGTAGGCTCTTGGGAACAGGCCCCCACCAGGGTTACATCCTCAGCACTTTCTGGTGCCCCACCAAGGGCTCCAGTGGAGCATCTCAGCAGGGACACCAGGCTGCTCCCGCGGGTGGCCAAGTCCCACCTCGGCACATCCCTCCCCTGCACCCCAACGCCCCTGAGGTCACCCCATGTGTCCACACTGACCTCTCATGTCCCTCATAGGGTGCTCCTGGCAGCCGTGGTTTTCCTGGTGCTGATGGCATTGCCGGTCCCAAGGTAGGAGACCACACCTCCTTTTTCCCTATCTGGGTGAGAAAACCATGTCCTCAGTGGGGTGGTGGCAACAACAGGCCTTGGTCACCCATCCCCACATGGTGGCAAGGCCAGTTCTGTGCCACAGCCACCTCTGGTGACACGGCTCTCGTACCCATCCCTGGGTGATGTTCTGCAGCTGGAGTAACCTCTATCCCCTCTCTCCAGGGTCCCCCAGGTGAGCGTGGCTCCCCTGGCCCTGTTGGCCCCAAAGGATCTCCTGGTGAAGCTGGACGCCCTGGGGAACCTGGCCTCCCTGGTGCCAAGGTGAGTGTGGCAGGGTGGTGGACACAATGGCTATGAGGAGCAACAAGCCACGTCAGCTTGGCCACCGCACTGGTGGCCTTGCTCCAGGGATGGACACCATCTGCCATGCTCTCTGTGCTAGTGGAGAAATCACTTTTCAGGATGCTCACATTGTCTGGAGCATCTCCTGGGGGTCCTGAGCTCCTAACCCACCCCACACTCCCTTGCAGGGTCTGACTGGAAGCCCTGGAAGCCCTGGTCCTGATGGCAAAACTGGTCCCCCTGTAAGTTGTACCCACTAATGCCCTGCTCTCCCTTGGTTCACCATGGGTTCTGCTAACAGGGTGTTTGTTCCCCCCACCCCATAATAGGGTCCAGCTGGTCAAGACGGTCGCCCTGGCCCCCCTGGGCCCCCTGGAGCCAGAGGTCAAGCTGGCGTGATGGGTTTCCCTGGTCCCAAAGGTGCTGCGGTGAGTGTGACCAGGAGCTGCCTTGCCCTGCGGGGGTGCTGCTGGAGATGTTCAGGTCCTGGTCCATGAAGGTTTCCCACCCACTGGCCACAGCCACCACTCAGGACAGTGGCTGCAGGTGGACTCCTGTGAAGCAGAAACCCAAGGAGGGGTGGTTCAGGGGACATGTCCCCCTTCCCAGAGCTGGTGCAGCCTGGCCAAGTGCAGGCTCCTAACTGTAGGTGTCATGGTGCTGTCGTGGGTCTCATCCTGCTCTCTTGCTTTCAGGGTGAGCCCGGCAAACCTGGTGAGAGAGGTGCTCCAGGTCCCCCCGGTGCTGTTGTAAGTGTTTACCAGAGCCTGGCCAGCCCCTGGGGGCTTGCCTGGGAGCTTCACCCTGTTGTGGGGTGGTGGTGGAAGCTTCACCATGATGTGGGGTGGTGGGAGCTTCACCTTGATGTGGGGTGGCAGGGATAGGATGTGAGATGGCCAAGCTGGGGCTGGGGAAGGCTCCAAGAAACGCATATGGCAGCTGAGATGGCTGGAACTCCAGCCCGGTGGCTGCCAGCAGCTTTGGAAAAGGGACAGCAGGGAGGTGATATGGCCACGGGCATCTCGCTATGGTTTTTCCCATCCTCCAAAGGATGCTATGGCCACATCCAGCCCCGCATCCAACTCAGGGGACGGGAGGTGAAGAGTCCTGTGGGGATTCAGGCTGGGGCTGTGCTCTGAGCACCCTCTTCTCCCTCTCCCACAGGGTGCTGCTGGCAAAGATGGTGAAGCTGGTGCCCAAGGTCCTCCCGGCCCTACCGTGAGTATCAGTGAGCCCTTGGCCATTCAGGGTTGTGCTTGGTCACCTGAGGAGGGGACTGGGAGTGCACCCCCCCATCTCATGCTTGTCCCATCTCCCCCAGGGTCCCGCTGGAGAAAGAGGTGAACAAGGTCCTGCTGGTGCTCCTGGCTTCCAGGTGAGAGGTGTTCCCTTCCCTTGTGAGGGGACGAACCAGCTGGGGGGGAGGGTAATGTTGCCCCTTTCCTTGTCCCCTCTAGTCACCTACATCCATGGTATCTCATCACTCCTCTTCTTCCTCTACAGGGTCTGCCAGGCCCTGCTGGCCCCCCTGGTGAGGCTGGCAAGCCCGGTGAGCAGGTAAGTGTGGGTCAGCATGGCCACAGCATGGGACCGCCCCTGTCCCCTCTCCCAGCTGAGGCTGGGAGCTGCTGGTGTGGTATTCCCCAGTGCCCCCTGAGGTTATGGGTTCCTTGTAGCCCCTGTGTCAGGAGCAATGAGGATCCCAGACCTGCCCCATTTCCCCAGGACTGTGGGACCCCCTCCCTCCCCACCCCTGGGTGCATCCTGGGGACCCCTCTGCCTGTACCCAGGGCCATCCCTTCCCACCCTTACTCTTCACCCTCTCCCTCCTGGACAGGGTGTCCCTGGAGATGCCGGTGCCCCAGGTCCTGCTGGTGCCAGGGTAAGTTGAACACCGCTCCTCTCCCCAGCCAGCTCTCGTCACCCCCTGGTGCCCACCAACCCCTTTGACATCCCTGGCCCCTCTCCTGCCCTCCTCCTCCAGGGTGAGAGAGGTTTTCCTGGTGAACGTGGCGTCCAAGGCCCCCCCGGTCCCCAAGGTCCTCGTGGTGCTAATGGTGCTCCCGGTAACGACGGTGCTAAGGTGGGTGCGAGGGCTCAACACTGTCTGGTGATGGGTGACAGTCCCCAGAGAGTGGCTCTTGGGGTGCTGATGTAAAGGGGGAGTGGGGGATTTTGGCTTCACCTCCTTTTGCTGGGGAGGAATTTGCCATGTGCTGGGTTCTTGTTAACACCCATTTTCTGTCTCTCTTGGCCAGGGTGACGCTGGTGCTCCTGGTGCCCCTGGGAACCAAGGGCCCCCTGGTCTGCAGGGTATGCCTGGAGAGCGTGGTGCTGCTGGCCTGCCAGGTGCCAAGGGTGACAGAGTATGTGTCCACCTGTCCCCACATCCTGATGTCCCCCCTACCTTGGTCCTCTGCTCCCAATCATCCCTGTGCCTCCCTCAGAGCTGGACGTGCTTCCTTAAGCCAAGGCTGGTGGGGATGGGATGCTCAGTGTCACTGCTGTCCCCATCTGAGGATGGCTCTTGGGGACAGTCCCTCACTTGGAACTGAGCCCAGCTCTATCTCCAGAGCATGGGAGGAGGATGGTCCCAACCTCTTCTGGGGAGGATGAAGAACTGGGCGTGTCTCAATGCTGTTATGCAAAGGGGAGAGGAAAGGGGGAGGTGACCTTCCTGGAGGGGACCGCCTCAGGTAACACACTATCATCTTCCTCTCCCAGGGTGACCCCGGTCCCAAAGGTGCTGATGGCGCCCCTGGCAAAGATGGTCTCCGAGGTCTGACTGGGCCCATCGGCCCCCCTGGCCCTGCTGGTGCTCCCGGTGACAAGGTAGGACCATCCCTGCACTGGACACTGCACTGCAGATAGATGTGTCCTGGCACCCGCTGCCACCTCCTCACTACAGCCCTGACCTCCTGTTTTTTGGCTTTCATCCCCTTTTCCAGGGTGAAGCAGGTCCCCCTGGTCCTGCTGGTCCCACTGGTGCCCGTGGTGCTCCTGTAAGTGTCCCTCCTGCCCTGGCCTATGGCCCTGCTGTGGGTGGCCATCCCTTGGTGGCCACCAGTGGCCGCCCCCTGCCTAGGGTGACACCATTCTCACCATCTGTCCCAGGGTGATCGTGGCGAGCCTGGCCCTCCTGGTCCTGCTGGATTTGCTGGCCCCCCTGTAAGTGTGATGGCCTCACTCCCCTCTGCCCTGTAGACCCGATCCTGCACTGTTGGGGTGATGCTGAGCCCCTCTCGTCCACCCCTGCTCACCCCACTCCACTCTCCTGCAGGGTGCCGATGGCCAGCCTGGTGCTAAAGGTGAAACTGGCGATGCTGGAGCCAAGGGTGATGCCGGTCCCCCCGGTCCTGCTGGCCCCACTGGTGCTCCTGGCCCTGCTGTAAGTTGCTCTCCACCCAACCCCACACCTGCTCAGGGTCCATCCTCACAGTGCAATTCACTCCTCTCCTCCTACTCCTCTTCCTCCTCCACAGGGTGCTGTTGGTGCTCCTGGTCCCAAAGGCGCTCGCGGTAGCGCTGGACCCCCTGTAAGTACCAGTTTCATGGTGGGGAGGGGGGTCTGGGGACTCGAGGGGACCCCTCCTTGGACATGAGTACCCCCAAGGTGGTTTAACTTCCCAGGTCCATGGGGCAGAGAGGAATGGTGACACCTCCAGCCCTGCACCCCCAAAGCCATCAGGGTTAGGGTGACTTCAACCCACAGTGGGGATGGAGCAGAAGGGAAATGGTGTGGGGGGGTTGCCTTTATCCCTTCCTGCATTAGCTCCAGTTCTTCCCTGGCTAGATGCTCCCCTCCTGGTCACTGGCCCCAGGGCTTCCTGTGGTGGACTCCAGCCATGGGACTGTCCCCTGGACCCACTCCACAGCAGGAGCATGATGCCTGGATCTGTCCCCTGGTGATTCCAGTTTTTCTTCCTTCCAGGGTGCTACTGGTTTCCCTGGTGCTGCTGGAAGAGTTGGTCCCCCTGGCCCCTCTGTAAGTACCCCTGGGGGGGTGAAAGGTGTGGGGCTGGGAGGGTGCTGGTGGTGGGGGGGATGTGGGATGGAAGGTGCTGGGCACCCACTCAGGTAGCTCCCTGTGGCCTCCTTGTCCCAGTTGGCACTGGGACACCCCTGGCTGCCCTTCGGCTGGCAGCTGGGAGGGTCCTGGGCTGCTACCTGATGGTATTGCTTCCTCCCCTGCACTATATAGGGAAATATTGGTCTCCCTGGCCCCCCTGGCCCCAGCGGAAAGGAAGGTGGCAAAGGACCCCGTGGTGAAACTGGTCCTGCTGGCCGCCCTGGTGAGCCAGGTCCTGCTGGCCCCCCTGGCCCCCCCGGCGAGAAAGGCTCTCCTGGTGCTGATGGCCCCATCGTAAGTCACCCCACACACACATACCCACATTGCAGTTTGACCCACTCCATGGAGCTGGGGATACTGGGCAGCATCATGGCCCCTTGCAGCCCAGCATCCCTTGGCTGTCCCCTCCACTGGAAGGGTTTCCCCTCCCCTCCGCTCCAACCACCCCTCCCTGAGGTGCTGTTTGTCCCCACAGGGTGCTCCCGGCACTCCCGGACCCCAGGGTATCGCCGGCCAACGTGGTGTCGTCGGTCTCCCCGGCCAGAGAGGCGAGAGAGGCTTCCCTGGGCTGCCCGGCCCCTCTGTGAGTACCTGAGGAGGCTTCCCCAGAATCAGACCATGCTGGGACCATCCCCAAACCAGGGTCCCACTCATCCTTGTGACCCCAGGAGGGAGGTATGCTAACTGGTGTCTAACCCCTCTCCCATCCCCATCCTCCCCCCTCCACAGGGTGAACCTGGCAAACAAGGTCCCCACGGTTCCCCTGGCGAGCGTGGTCCCCCCGGCCCCATGGGCCCCCCCGGCTTGGCTGGACCCCCTGGTGAAGCTGGACGTGAGGTCAGTGTCTGTGGGCAACTAGTGGAGGAATGGGGGGCACAAACCCCCCTACCCTCCACATCAGCATTGGGCTCACAATGCTGAGGACTGGCCAACTCATGACACCCAGGGATGGTGCCAGGCCCTTTGTTAGACCCTCTCCCTAACAAGGGGGGGGATCTTTGCTCCTTCATAGGGTGCTCCTGGTGCTGAAGGTGCCCCCGGTCGCGATGGTGCTGCTGGTCCCAAGGTGAGTGGGCTGGTGAGGGGGCTGCAGGGCAGGGTGATGGGGCTGCACTGGCCCACACTGACCTCTCCTTTTCCTCTTCCTCCTTCTACTCCTCCTCTCAGGGTGACCGTGGTGAGACAGGCCCTGCTGGCCCCCCTGGTGCTCCTGGTGCTCCTGGTGCCCCCGGTCCCGTCGGTCCTGCTGGCAAAAATGGAGACCGCGGTGAGACCGTAAGTGATGCTCTGTTCTGAGTGCCCCCCACACACAAAGCCTACACCCCTCCCCAGCCCAGTTATGGAGCAAGGACTGATCCTGCAAACCCACAAGCAGGTCAGGATCTAGCCCCAGGCTCAGGTCTCACGAATGGATGGAGCTTCTCCAAGGAGACAGATATCCTAGCACCCTGCTCAGGATGATGCTGGCCCAAGCCGGTGGCAGCAAAAGGTAGAGGATGCTCTAACCTGTCTCTTTCTCTTCTGTCCCAGGGTCCACAAGGTCCTGCTGGCCCCCCTGGTCCTGCTGGTGCTCGTGGTCCTGCTGTAAGCTGATGTTCTCCTCCTCCATCCTCCTTGGTGCTCCTGTGTCCCTGTGGGCAAAGAGGGCAGTGGTTGGCCTAGACCTCACCCAACGCATCTTCCTTCTCCTCCTTCTTCTCCTCCAGGGTCCACAAGGTCCCCGTGGTGACAAAGGTGAAACTGGTGAACAGGGTGACAGAGGCATGAAGGGTCACAGAGGCTTCTCCGGTCTCCAGGGCCCACCTGGTCCTCCTGTAAGTCCCCTGGGGTGATGGTGGCACCAGCTGCTGCTTCACATCCTGGAAGCAGAGATGTTGATGGAACCTCTTCTTCTTCCTTGCTTTGCACAGGGCTCTCCTGGTGAACAAGGTCCTTCTGGTGCTTCTGGTCCCGCTGGTCCAAGAGTAAGTCCTTGACTGAGTCACAACCTCCAGTCAGGGCTAGAGCATCCCAGGGGGAGAAAAGGGGTCCACACCATCACTGGGTTTCTCCTGAGGGCATGAGTTGGGGTTTGAGGACACTATTCTGCCCAGGCTGGGTGGCTGTGCTCATCCTTTCTCCTGTCCCAAAGGGTCCTCCTGGCTCTGCTGGTGCCGCTGGCAAAGATGGTCTCAATGGGCTGCCTGGCCCCATCGGCCCCCCTGGTCCTCGTGGTCGCACTGGTGAAGTTGGCCCTGTTGTACGTATCAATCCTGCCACTGCCCACCAAGAGCTGTCTGCCTTCATCTCCTGCTCACCATCCTCCTCCTCCCACAGGGTCCCCCTGGCCCACCTGGCCCCCCTGGTCCTCCTGGCCCCCCCAGTGGTGGCTTCGACTTCAGCTTCCTGCCCCAGCCACCCCAGGAGAAGGCCCATGATGGTGGACGCTACTACCGAGCTGATGATGCTAATGTGATGCGTGACCGGGACCTGGAGGTTGACACCACCCTCAAGAGCCTGAGCCAACAGATTGAGAACATCCGCAGCCCTGAGGGCACCCGCAAAAACCCTGCCCGCACCTGCCGCGACCTGAAGATGTGCCACGGCGACTGGAAGAGTGGTAAATGTCCCGCAGGTCCCCTGCATCCCACTGGGATGCTCTCACCTCCATCCCTCTTCCACCTCTACCTGCCCCTTCCTTCCTTCCTTCCTTCCTTCCTTCCTTCCTTCCTTCCTTCCTTCCTTCCTTCCTTCCTTCCTTCCTTCC
>JANIJG010006616.1:3355-17547 GCA_024611175.1 Megaceryle torquata
CCTTTCCTTTCCTTTCCTTTCCTTTCCTTTCCTTTCCTTTCCTTTCCTTTCCTTTCCTTTCCTTTTCCTTTCCTTTTTCCTTTCCTTTCCTTTTTTCCTCATGTTTGGTTTATAGGCCCAAAGACCTGTTGGGTACAAAGGAGTTTAAAGATAATGTGTGCAGTGCAGTCCTGCTTTTTCTCTTCACAAATGATGATAGGGCACAAAGTGTTAAACAGCATGTTTGTGACAGCAGGGTTGTAGATAAAAGGTTATTGCAAAAAGAA
This sequence comes from Megaceryle torquata, assembly GCA_024611175.1. Lineage (NCBI taxonomy): Eukaryota > Metazoa > Chordata > Aves > Coraciiformes > Cerylidae > Megaceryle > Megaceryle torquata. The sequence goes on from JANIJG010006616.1 coordinate 3,622, forward strand.
AAATACTTAAAAAAAAAAAAGATTTATCATTTAAGTGATTCTGTGCTCTCTCTCTCTCTGCAGACACACAGTACACACAATCCATTTCCTCAGCTTTTCCCATGAGTAATCCAGCTGCAGCGGTTTGGAGCAAAAATCTGAAGAAGCAATTGAAAGAATTCTGGTATTGAAAGTTATTATTAAATGCCCATCGATAAACTAAATACACTGGCATGCTGAGAGTGGGAGAGGAAAGTAGTAAAGTATTTATTTCCTAAAGAACAACTTTGTCTCCAGCAATTAAAAATGGATAAAGGCAGCACATTCCTCACCCCCCCACCCCAACTGTCCGTAGTGCCTGTGCTCAGTTCACTGAAGCGTGGAAGGAAGCTGGGAACAATTTTTGCTGCCTCTTTTATAGAGGAGTGGGAAGATGCTCTGCTGAGGACAAACACTACAGAGCAGTGTCACAAGGTGTCGTTTTTGTGGCCATTCTCTCCACCAGCATCCCTGCTGTAGTACAGTTTGGGAGAGATCTGTAAAGAGATGAGTGTGTGATGGGGCTCCAAGGTGAGGGACTTCATGGCATATGCCCAGAGGTTGTGCTTTCAATCAGGGTCTCTTTGTACGTACAGAAACATCGCTAGCATTCTGCTGCTTTCTGTGTGGATTACCACAGTGAAACAGCACAATGGTACTTAAAATAGATGACTGCCTCTCTAGAAAAATATCCGCCCGCTGTGTCATGTTCTTCCAGCTGACTTTTGCTCATTGTTTTTGCCAAGATATGTAATTTTTATTATTACACATAGTACCCATAAATAATATGCAACTTGAGAAAGAATGAAAACATTCCTCAGCTCAATTAAAAAGCAGGTTATCTCAAGGCTAGAGCTGTTGCCAAGTACATAATGGCTGTTTCACTTTACTGCCACAATCACTTTATTGCCAGAGCCAGGCTCATTACTTTGGGCTAGCGCGAATCTCAAGGCTTCGCTCTGAGCGATGCAGAAGCTGGGTAGTTGCCTTGTCTCAGGAACTGCTCTGGGAGACACCGTGTCCCTCACACACCTCCCTGCTTCATCTTTGCTAAAGGGGACAGTAATTAACTGTTAATCTGTGGGCAGCAAATTACAGCAAGCCTTGATGTGCTGAGCAAGGTGTTTGGGAACAGAGCCCATTCCTCACTTCTCTCTATTCCATCCTTGCTTCTTCCTCCTCCCTGCAGCCCCCTGCTCTGTGAGCTGATGGACGGACCCACACCCACTGGTTTTCATCTTGTCAGATGTGTGGTGTGATGAGCCTGGGCAGGGCACAGCCTGGGAGTTCCTCTTCGCTTGTACAGTCCCTTGGCTTAAGCTGCAGTTGAATCCTCCATGTGGGGTGGCCACAGGAACAGACCCACACCACTCATCAATCATCTGAAACTTTTTTACTTAGCGAAGTGGTTTTAGTGGGTGGATAGTGATGTTTTTATTCCAAGAATTCCATTCTATCTCAGATGCATGACACACACAAATCAGAGCCCCAGACCTGCTCCGATCTAGACTGTCACCCAAGACCCAGGGGTATAGAACTCACTCTGGCAGAAGGACATGTTGGGTTTTGGTGGTGGCTTAGCCGCTACAGAGAGGTTCTACCTTGGGCAATAGCTGTTTCACTATGTCAGACATCCTCGCATGTACGTGCTCCTACCCCCAGGACACTGCTGTTTTAACTATTTATTACTTTCTAAATTAGACTGTTGGCATAAGCTGCCAATGACTTTGCTAATTACATTGCCCCAGGCCAATCTCTTTGACTTACTCCTTACTAAGGCCAATTAGCAGTTGCCAGAGTGGTTTCTGTCACCCGCTGGCCTGCCGCCCCAAATGTGAATTCAGCAACAGTGGCATAACAAAGTTTGCCTAATGCTTTATTTTCTGGCTCAAACTGAATTAATGCAATCAGTTAGAGACGGGCAGATGCAGTCAAGATCTCATCTGGTGCTTTTGGGTAGGCTGTAACCTACGTGGTCACCCATGGCCTTCTTGATAGAGATCTCAGCCATAGTGCTGAAAGAGATGTCCAGGACCCAACCTGGTCTGCTTCTAACTCAGCTTTACCATCATATCTTTTGAACAATACTTTGAAGCTAACTTGAAAGCAGACACAGAACAGGGTCCACCTGCCCTGTGCATGGGGATGTATGGGGATATGACTACTTGTCCAAGACATAAGATCATGTCACACATGTTGCTGTTAAAGACTGTAACAGTTAATGTTAATGACTGCTGGTTCTCCTGCTGGTTCCTCTGCCTCCATGTAAGTCTGTGCAGGGGTAAGGAGATACATGAAGATAAGGCACTGGCATGGACCAGGAGAGGCAAAATATGTGTATTCACCCTCTTCTTGCAGTCCCTTAATAATAGCATGACCCTGTCCAAACGTGAAATGGCTGGTGATGCTGAGAGTAAACACATCCATCAGCCTCACTTTTCAGCAGGGCACTCTAACAGGAAGGTATGTGGGGTTGTTACAGAGACAAAAAAGGTTTGTGCAACTCAAACTCAGTGAAAAGACTCTGTAGCCTGGTTGGTAGGCTGAATGGTGCTGGTTTTTTAACCTTGTTCTGTTTTTAAGCTTATTTAAATTATGCCAATGCAAAGGCCTTTGTGGGCCAATTAGTCAAACATTGCTGTTGATTTTAATCATGGAAATTATACAAGGTTGAAGCTTTTCTCCTTTGGTTTCCTCATCTGCACTCCACTGCGGAATGTGATTACACTACTTATGTTTATGATATCAGTGCCAGAGCTAGATATAAGCTAGTCCATCTGTGTACTGCTAGCAGGGTAGTGACAGCAGAAAAAACTTCGCCCAGGGTTTGCATGACCCTCATTGTGATCCTACAGACCTGGGATTTGCTTCCATTCTCATTTACCGGCCAGATGGAGCAAGGAAGGAAGCATGGTCAAGACTGGGGAAGGAGGCAGCTGGCAAGGATGCCCCTTTTGCCCAGAATATAGAGAAAAAGGGCAAAGGTGGGACTAAGGAAAAGAGATGATTTAGAGCAACATGGCTTTTGCCCAAGAGAGCGGCAATGGTGAAATGAAGATGGTTTATTGAGGTTTTCAGGTGGCGGTTGGGAACTCACCATGATTTCAACAACTGATTTGACAGAACAAGCCCAAACAGCCTCACAGCACTCACGCCTCTGGACTGTAGCCTATGCATATCAGCAGACAATAAGCTCCAAGGGTATATAGCCTAGCCTAGTAGACCTTTCAATTGGAGCAAGAAAATGGATACTTAGGATATATAATAACTTCCATTCCTTCACTACTGCAGTGCTGGCAACTGGTCCCCAGAGGTTCACTTCACCGTATTTACTTCATGCATCTGTTGCTGTAGGCACCATTAAAGTCTTTCACATGCCTTTGAAAGTAATTTACAGTGAGCACTGTAGTGTTCGCTTAATATTCCCGATGCTAAATTCTTTACAGGGAATCATTTGAACATGATGATATCCTGATCCACTTTCAAAGGCAAAATTGGAGAGGTTTTAATGATAGCCACTGTCTATGCATTTTATGCGTTTTGGCTGAGTTTTTCAAAGCATGTAGGTAATGAGGACATCCAATTCCCATTAATTTTAGAGGCACCTTAAAAGGCTTTATAAATCTCAGGCTTTATGCTCTAGCCAAGAAGAAAGAAAGATTGATTTCCATACCGAGAAAAAATTTAGCAAAGTACTGATAACGTACTTTAATAATTTCCATGATAGCTCACAGAAAAATTAACCTCATTATCTGCACCATGTATGAATTTCTCTTCTTAGTGGCTTACCTTGAATATCAAGGTAGTTGAAGGTTACGATTGCTGGTGTGGTCAATTTTACATTAAGACTAAGACTGCAAAGTGCTTATCTTTTCTTCTGCTATTCTGGTCCCATGAAGTTGCTTGGGTTTTTTTACATAACAATGTCACTTGGGTTGGACTAAAATTTCTCTAGGAAACAGCTTCCTATTCTTAGGGGTTCCAGACATCTTTTATGAGAGCTGGGATTTTTTTTTGCAAGATTTTTTCAGTTCAGATCAGTGCAGCTTTGATCACTTTTGACCACTCTTTATGATATCTCCTTCTTCCCCTAGAATTTTCTTTGCTCTCCTTTTGATTGAATGGAATTTATGCTTTCTTCTGTAAATCTGTGATCCTTAAGCAGCCTGGAGACCTTATATAAATTTCTGTGAACTACAAGCTTATATATAAGCTAAGATATTTCAGCCCATGGATTGCTCACAAACTGTATTCCAACAGATTTTACTTCAGGTTCATAATCTTGAATTTTATCTGCTTTGGTTGTACATAAAGGGGAAAATGATGACTTTGCTAAAGCCAGTGATGGGGGTGAGAGATGGTGATTTTAGTTCACACCCATGTGTTTGTGTATAGTGTGAATTTGTTCTTAAATCAGAAATTGAATGCTGTAAATTGCAATTGATATACAGACCTTTGTCTGTAGAAACTTGCAGATATGGATAACTATCAGTGGAGGTTTCATCACTGCTGTCTCTCAGTACCTCTGGCTTCACCCCACAGAACTCCAAGTGCTTCTCACCTTACAACCCTAATCTCAGGTGGGCAGAGGCTCATGTGCTGCCACCTAGAGTAAGTGACACTTTTTGTGTGCACTGTTATAATTTGGTAGTTATGGGGCTTAAACACACACCTCTTGACATACAATGGCTGTGTCTAAGTGGTAGGATCTGATAGTTCCTCCCAGCTTCTGGATTTGGTTACACAGCATGTCTGTGTTCTGCCTGCTGACCTGGGTTGGAGACTGGATGTGGGGCAGCCCCTTCTGTGCCCTGATTTCTGTGTAACAGTAGCCTCCCTCTGCCTCCCACACCTACCTCTGCACTGATCAACAGTCGTATGAAGTCGTCCTGATATAGAAAGAGCTACCATGGATAGTATATATAATGTACTTAACACCTATACCTCTTAGTTGGTCAGGGTTCTGTTGACTGACCTTTAGTACCAGTTTTATGTGGAAGTGTCTGAGCTCCTGTTATAGCCGGATATAGACAGAATGTCACTGCAGACTTCACTGACCAGAGTATGAGAGGGGATAATATCAGATGATAAGGGGAACCACAGCACACAGCCATGGCACATACCTATGTCATAGATACCACATGGCAGGGAAAACTAAATGCACCGTTAAGGACTGTATTGTGCTTATTGCTGTGTAAATGTATTGAACAACTATCCTTACAGTTTGGGAGATAAGCTATATGAACTCTGTAGCTTTATATGGAGAGGGTTTACTGGGATATGTGGTGGTGTACTGTGAGCAAACATGCACCCAAAGCAAAGCCATGCATGCAGCTCCTTCTGTGGAACTTTGCATGGGAATGAAAATGTGAATTATGTGGCTCGGGTCAGTCCCTTATTATGTGGCTTGCTGAAAAATGTATTGGTTTCTTACAGGCAAAGCTATTCCCATGAATGCAAAGCACTAAATTCATCCTTGTTATATGCCCAATGACTCAGTGAGCTACACTTGGGCTGAGTTTGGTCCAGAATTTTTATAGGTATCAGAATTATATAAAGCCATAATTATTAAATGCTTTCTTTTTTTAGAGCTCCAATATGTAATTGTCATGTAGGTTGCTGTGTTTTATGCCTTTAGTTGCATTGCCAAGGTACTTAATGTTTAATAAAATACTTTCATAACCCTTTTTCATTAATACATAACTTGAAAAAAGCTGGGACAACAGTCATGGAATCTAAATGAAGCAGTAAGCTAGGCACTTGTAGTCTCCCTCATTATCTGTCCTTCAAAGTAGGCTAGAGCTAAAACAAACAGACTTCCTGGAAAGTATTATTAGGACATATAAAACTAGTGCTATTGGAAGGAGCCCTGTGAAACAACTGTAGTTGGAGCGATTTTGTTGATATTTGTTTTTCTGAAAAAAAATCAAACCCCGAAACCAGTTTTTTGATAGAACAAAATGTTAATTGAAGTGTTTTTTGGTTTTCTTTTTTTTTTATAAAGCTAGTCCATATGCTTAATAAAGTTCCTTTACTGAGCAGTTATGGCATTTTGTTCATTATGCATTGCACCTTGTCACATCCGATGAAGGAAACAGCAAGCTCTTTCTCCGTCCTTGAAAAACAAAAATGTAAATAGTGGCATTACTCCCGAGGGAAGAGCTGTGTTAATTGTGGAGCACTGCGTTAGAAATCCTGGATATTGTATGTCCTCATTGTTTAGTTAGCATGGGGTGGTTGCTGTGGGATTTAAACCATATGTCGCTTGAATTCCAAAATTGGCCCTTTCAGTCAGCTGTGCTCTATCATTCGGTATTGATCACAGATAATATGCTTTGCAAATTAGGGGTGGTTACAGTGCCTTTGTCCATAATAGATGTTGTCATTCATGTAGAGTAGCCTGAAAGTGAAGAACATTTTAAATGGGCTTAAAGCTTCTATAGTCATCATTAATGAATTTTCTAATGCTGTCTGGATTCCATAATCGTGTGAAGATCAATAGCTATTACAGTATAATGTAAACAAACAGAGAACCTGTTAGAAATGGAGGGGTTGCACTGAAGCATTTTACGTCTTGCCTACAATGGCACATTTGTTATTTTCAGGGCAAAACTGAATAATCAAGTGTGTAAAATACAGTCTGAATGAGATGGTGATTAGTGAAAGTGAGGCTATTGCTGCAAGAAGACAGTTTTAGTACCTGTTGTAAGTGAAATGAATTTGAACAAATTTAGCTGCAATAACAGGATCCCATTTAGACATTGCTGTGGTACACAGAATTACTTATGAGCTGGGTGTTTGAAAACAGTAAAATAACAAGACATTTTTGTTGTCTCACACCAACACTCGTGCTGTGAGAGCACAGAGATGCTCCACTGGGGTGGGACCTGCATTGCCACAGGCACAGGAGAAATATAGAGAAAATGGCAGTTCTTGTCCCGAAAGGGCATGGTCTGGAATAAAAGGCATAAGAATAAGAAACAAACAAGGAGGTGAAGGGATAACAAGGAAGAGGAGGTTGGTGTTGAGCTTCTCTCAGCATATTTTAGCATAGTCTGGATAGCTGTGAATCTCATCCAGCTGGCCATAGCAGCCTTCCCACAAGCCCATCACCGAGTTGTGGCACTGTAAGCATTTGCTGTTGAAGAATGACGGCACACTGAACCCAGATGCCAACACAACAAAATCCGCTACAATGGACTCTGAAAAAGCACATTACTTTTGTATAGTCTGTGATACTGGGTCATATACATGATTTCTTTAATGCTTCATTAGCTTGATTGCAGTGACATGCTCCGAGGTATCTATTGACCTTACGTGCAAGGAGCTCTGTATTTCTTCTTATTGTTGTGTGCCATTTGGTGCAGCTCTCTTTAGCAGATAACAGGAAAGCTCAGGCCTGGGAACTTCACAGTGCTTTTCAGGATTGAGCCTGTGGAGGCCTACTGGTGCTCCTTTATAGCACCTGTACAAGGTTGTGACAGTGTATTTGCATGGATGGAGTATAACTGCCTAAGACTGAAATGTGTTTCACACTCCACCTGCCAGCCTCCAGTGGGGAATGCCACCTAGAATATCTGCCATGCTTCAGAAAGTGCTCCAGCAGTTACCACTACTCACTGTTCAATATCACTGTTTAAAGAACCTGCTTCACCCCAAAAACCTCACCCCAAACCTCTCATCTGGTGAAAGATCATATTTTTTTCTGTCTCCCTGGTACAATTGGCAAACTGTGTATTTTCCTGTCTGCTTTACCTGTTACAGGAGAAGCAAGAGTTGCTTGAACACAGGATATAACACAGCCTTGTGATTGTTTCATGGTTGGTTGAGTTTTTAATGAGGACTGTGGTGGGACACCACAGGATCCACATGAGAGAGAAACCTTGACTGCAATACAGTTTCTTAAGCATCCCTTGTAGTGCAGCCCCCAATGTGAATTTGTCATGTGGACATTGATAAACCCATATGTCCCTTTTTGATTCTCTGGAGTCTAATAAGAGCTGACCTCACTCAGCAGATTTTCCTTCCATGGTGTTACTGATGTTTCTACCAGGCCACTATTTTAATGGAATTTCCAGGAACTTTGAGACTACTGTTCCTCTGAGATGTATGAACCAGCTTGGATAGTCATATGGGATTAACAGAGAGATTGCATCTCCATAAGAACCTAGGGAAGAGAAAAGAGACATGAGACTTCAATCTCAAGGAAGTTTCCACTCCTTAACATGTTACAACTGAGATACAATACAGTATGTCACTCACATGAATAGGAGAGCGTATTATTGAGTAAAACAAGGGCTACCTTTTCCCTTAAATTTCTCCCCAGGGGTGTTTCTCAGGGTGCTTCAGCAAGGAGGAGGAGTGTTCAGCCCAGATGAACAGCTGATACTATGGGCACCAGGTCTACCTCTGTGCAGATTTGGGGACAGCAGTGCAGCACAGGGCATGCAAGTCTAGAGCGCCCATTCTTCCTCCCAGCAGTGGACCTGTGTGGCTGGCAGCAAAGGTGAGGTGAAAGTATTTAGATAAAGCCTTGGCATGGAGAAGGTCATAGGGATTGCTGGAGACCTGTCAAAGGCACATAAAGCAACTAGGAACTGAGAGTGAGATTAAACCAAAAGTGCTTAGACACTTTAGTATAATTTATGTGGATTTGAAGCAGATAAACCTTTAAAAACATCAAAACCCCATGCATATCTGATTGACTTAGTGTCTAAGAAGCCACAGGATATGTTGATTTTACCCAGCAAGTTTTTGTGGTTACTTGGACTTGTGCTGTCACACACAATCACAGCTTATTGTCTGTTACCTTGGCTGTTCTGAGCCTTTATCCACTGAGCTGCTTCTCATTTACCAGCACCTATACACTCAGAGCAGCCCTATCAGTTGGGAACATTTACTGGGGAGCCTTCTCTGTCCTGTCTGTGAAGTTGAGATTCTCTACGCTGTATCAGTCTTGTCACTGCTTCCATTTCTGAGGCACAGAAGAGCATTTGGCTTAATCTTTCCTGAGCTGACAGTTTGCTATTTGTGGCATTTTCTCAGATTACATACTCCATGTAGCTGACAGTAGCTTGTGATTTTCAGCAAGTGGAATGCAAGGGAATGACACACATCCCTGGGAGTCTGGTAACACATCCACAGCAGGCTATTCCCAGAGCCCTGAAACGTCAAGAGTGTGTGAACAAATGGCCTGAAGAGGCTGCCTCTACTGGTGCCTTCAGACAGGCACCATTTTCCCTGGGATTGTTATCCAGCTTCTCAAAATATTACTCAATTTTTGTCTGATTTGCAGGACTGAACTGGAAGAGTTGATCTTATTTCAAGCCTGAATTTTCTTTTTCTGTGTATCAGAAATAGCCCTGCTGTAATTACTCTGGTCTGAAGCTCGGCAGAGAGGAAAAAAGGGCCAATGCCTTGTGTTATATTCTGCTATTTCTGATTACGGAGACCTTTCTGGAGCCTTCACATTTTGTGCAACTATTGTGTCTTTTGGAAAATTTTCCTGTCAGTCTAAATTGTCTTGTATTTGCTGGAAGCTCTCGAGGCTAATTGCTGCATAGTTGTACACTTAGTCCTCAGCTCTCCACATCTCCAGGCTGCAGACTGGTCACATGTGGGTGCAGATTCACCACGGCTGACTCTGAGCATAACCAGTCTGGCTTGACTGGGCTTAATCTTTCAGACCCAGCACTGGGAGAGCAAGGCTGTACTGTTTCCTGGCCCAGCAGGGCTAGAGAAGCATTTCAGTGATTTCTGCACAGACAAGGCTATGCCTGTGCCTTACCGGCAGCTCAGGCCCATGGGCACTGTGTGTCCATGCTCTGGGAATGCCAGAAGCGTGTGTTTGGCTCTGTGTGGAGCTAAGCCCCATACAAAATGGGTCAGCCTGGCTCTGCTATTAAATAAGACAGACCCCAGAGACTGAGTGCTGGCTGTGAGGCAAAGTGACACAGCCTGGCTTGTATCCATGGACCTCTTCTGTCCAAAACAAAGCAGCCTCGTGCAAATTGCCTGTTTAGGAAAATCCAAGGTCTGTGCTAATCTCTTAAGGGTGCCTAAGCATTGTGTGGAAAACAGTAAGTTGTTATGGGCCAAAACCTTCCCAAGGAGTGTGCTAAGAATTAACCAGTACGGACAATTGCGGATCAGGGCTCAAGCCCTCACTCGGGCCCTCTTTTATTTTCACGTACATTCTGCTGGAACCAGGGTGGCTCCTGCAAAGCCCACTGATTTGTTTGAACTCTGCAGATGTGAGCTTATGCTTGGCAGAGCTTTGCGATGAGGTGAGCTTGCTCTGCCTGCATTTTGAGTGGACACGGTCTCATTCTGCCTCTGCTGAGAGCTGAAAGCAATCTTTGTGACCATGTTAGCATGTTGCTTTGACTGAATTGACTCTGCTGAGTTCCAAAGTTTATTAGTTTTGGCTCAGGGTTGGGCAAAGGCATTATCAAAGCTTCATTTTGGCCTTAAGTAAACTTGGTGCTGCTTCCAATACCTGGGGTCAAAGTACCACAGGAGGTACATACTGTGTCTCCCAGTGTGTGAGTTTGCTGGGATGCTGTAACCCACCTGAGTTAACAAACTACCAGAAATCCTTCATCTTGTAAAAGGATGTCGGAGGACACCTCATAAACTTTAAATGGGTCAGGGTGGAAGCAACGGGGCTTGCTAGTGCTGGGTCTGTGCCAGGCTTCCCAGGGAATGACACAGGGTGTCTCCATGCTTTCTTCCCCATGTCTATCTTTTCTAGGCTTTCTCTATGGCATGTGGCATTTTAAATTCCCATTTTTCTGAAAGCAGAGAATGAGCTAGGTATGTTTGTCTGATAATATGTAACAGTCAAATGGTTCTCATTCGGGATCTGAAATTCCTCAGTAGTCTACTCAGATGTGAACAGGTCTGCACGTTTTAAAAGAAAATTTTCTGAAGAAGTGCAGTTGGATACAGTTCTTTTTGGTAGCTTCTGTATTGAATGTACTTCAGGCTGATGTCAGATAATCTTGGGACTCCAAAATACTGTATGTTACTGCACAACATGACTTTACATTCCATGCCTATTTTCTGGGATTTTTTAAAACTGTATTTTACATTGCTTTTAGTTGCTGTGTTTAAAAAATAAAAAGTAAGGTCTGAAGAGGGAAAGCTACAGGTATCAAATTGTGTCTACAGTGTGGGTTCAGGTTTTCCTGGAAAGGCAACACACGGAACCAGGACTCCATGAATATTTACTGAAGTGTAAACATGCACACTGCTCACGTGCCACTCTGAACTCGGACTTGCTTGGGAATGCAAATCTCTTTTGTTTAAAACAGAACATTCTGCTTTTAGGACAACATGTAATTGAAACAATTTCTGCATCACAGCAGAAACAATAAACAAAGACAAAATAGATTTTGAAAAAAAAAAAGAAGAAAGTAAAGGGTATCCCTTAATTTCTGGGATGTGAAGATATAACATCTTTCAAAAGTGAAAGAATGAATGGGGGGTGTTGCAGCTACTGTGCTGCTGGGTGCAATTGCTTTCCAGATTATATCACTTTTGATAATTAGATCTACAAGAAACTTCCAGTTGAAGACTTCACAAGCATTTCTTGTATGTCAGCCTGGATATGTAATAGTTGATAGATCTACTTACTGGATAGATCTAGGCTACTAGATGCTTTGGGAAACACCTTCATCTTTCTTTTAAGCTGGCAGATGGTTTAAGTCCAGGCTGGACCGCCTGCTGTTGTTTTCAATGAAGGAGTGTTACCTTTTTGGATTCATGAAAGGCTCTCAATCAAAGCTAAAATGGCAGGCCAGTGCGGTGAATCAATAAAATCTCTACTTTCAGCTGGAGTGTCGGATAGTAATTCTTCTCGTGTCACTGCCTGGTTAAACAGTCATACTCTTGCTAAAAGCCCTATAAGACATAATAGATTCATGTGGCGTTAGTCTATTGTACGGCATTTACCCAGAAACAGGGAGAGAGGTTACTGTTTCACTAAAACAAACCAGACACTGATGCATTGTGTATCAAAATGTATTCACCCATTTTGCTCTGCCTCATTAGAGCAGGGGGAGCTTGTTTTCCATACCTCTTGTGGAGCTGTGCTAAGACATCTGACATATTCATTGCAAATCCTAGTTTAATGATGACTTAGACATCAAATTCCAAATGATTTTACATACTGGCTTTCTGGTTTCCCATTACAGCTCAAATCGACGTGCTTTCTGTTTATTAAACTACAATAAAGATATACAAACTGGATGCATTAGAACATTTTCCAAGAGGCTTTAGGATACATCAGTTGGCCTTGCGGAGCAATTATCCAACTGTATAATTTCTAATTGCAGGAAATTAACTTGGTGCATCTGATTTGATGCATTAAATTTCCTTGTATGTCATGTTGTAGTAGACAGTGTTTATGGAACAAAGAGGTTTGATTCAAAATGAATCTGAAAGTCCTTAAATGTTAAATATTAAACTTCAGAGCATGCAAGAAGGAATGGCTGCTTTGTACTCTGCAGCTGAAAACTGGTGGCCCTAAACCAGCCTTATTCAGAGGCAGATGAGTTCCCCAGCCCTTGGAGATTCGCTAGTTGCATGTATGAACCATGGATACCCATCCCCTGTTCTCTCCTCGAGACTGACCTCATACTAGAGAACGGGATTAGCAAAATACATGCAAGAGGTCTGAGTTAAAAGTCTGTATGGAGCCCTCTCATGAACTATATCACAATCTTCTGGGACAGTTGGAAGTTAGATGAAAATTTAGAGCCAAAGAGTCAAAGGCAAGTCAGTCAGTGTCTTGGGGGGTAAGGTTCATGTTCCAAATGATATTTACCTTGCTTGTGGAAAAAAATGTTTAAGCAGTGGAAGTTTTGCTTCCTAGTACTCACATGGTGCTCACACATCTGCCATACCTATCTGCCTGCCTGCATACCTATCTGCCTGCCTGCATACCTATCTTTATGCATATGACTCATGGGAATCATTGATTATTTTGAAGAATATCTTTAAGTGAGTCTTTTAATTCCTTATTTTGGAGGGAGTCAAATTCCTCTTGCTAGTATAGTTAGCAGTGCAGCTGGCTAACACTGTAATTTAGAGGTGATGTGCAGATCTTTGTATTTAATGAGACCCACGTACCACATTATCTCATTATCTGTATAGATCCAGGAATGGTTGTAGAAAGTTCCCATTAGTCATATTAACATCCATCATTCCTTCAGCTCACTGTGAGGATACAACCATGGCAATGTTTCTATCACTATGGAGGTTATTTTCATTATGGAGGAACTTTTAATCTTGGACAAACTTAAATATTCCTCTCTGCTACTCCACCAGGTATGACCCTCGCTACTAAACAAGGGAAGACGGCAAAATATCAAGGGTCCCCTCCTCCACTTCTCTGAAGCAAACCTCAGCAGATGTAGACAAGATTTTAATAGCTAAGAAAAGAGAAATGCATGACAACCTCATTAAGGGAACTATAATAGGCTGTCAGAATATCTCCAAGAGGACAATATATCAATGTCTAGTTTGTTGCAGCATTGCTAACTATGGTAGTTTGCCCCTCTCATAATCTTTCATTCATCTTCTATTGGTCTGATTTCCAATAATACTTCACCACCACATGCATCCACTCTTCCTTTCAGCTTCCTCACAATTGCTGACATAACTCTTTAAGTGCAGAAGAATCAGGGCTGGTAAGTGACAGTAATAAAAAAGCAGTTAGTGGTCCACCCCACTGCTAGCCCTGATACGGTACATTAGAAGGGTTTTCATTTTCTTCCCCTCTCTACCATCCTGAGGACCATTTTGTCCCATCCCAACATCTGCAGGAGGTCAAGGTCCGAAGAGCCCAGGGATTTTACACCATCTGCCACCAAAAAAAAAAAAAAAAAAAAAAGGAAAGGACTG
>JANIJG010006617.1:0-11251 GCA_024611175.1 Megaceryle torquata
TTTTTTAAATGTGGTTTACTGAATGAGTCTGATGCTGTGTTGCTTTTATTAACAAGGGTCCAGGTGTAAAGACTCTTCCAAGCTCTTCCCAGCACATATTCCCAGTACAAGTTCCTTCTAAGCTCCTAAAATTAACCAATAGAAGTTAAACTCTTCTCTACTGTAATATATTCCTATTCAAGAGTAAGCTGATGACTTGATGCAACTCATCTGCCAACAATCTGCCATGTGTATCGGATCACATCAAATGGTCTTAATAGTCCCTTCTAGTATTAAAGCCCACTAATCTGAGTGACCTGACTGTAAGTTCCCTGGAACCCAGGGTTTCATTGATATTTATAGATTTATTTATTTTTTTAAAGAGCAAATTATTTTTTCAAATGGGGATTTTGTGAGTTGTCAGCTATAAAAGCTGCCATCAAGCTTTGTTACGACATTTGCAAACAGAAGGTAAAGGGGCTTTGAAAATTACATCACTTACAATAGATTATTTACTTTTGACTGTCATTAATGAAAGATTTAGAGCTCTGACCAAGTTATATTGAAGAAGAACATGAGGGTTTATGAATTTAAAAGCACTTCTTTTTTTGTATAGTAGACTAATATGAGATGTACTGTCATATACTTTAATGTTTGCCTTATAGGTAAAGCCTCTGCTCTGTTGACAGCATTATGATGAGGAAAAAGAAATCCATAAATAAGTCCTGAAGACTTTTTGTAAGATGCCTTCTCTTTTGTAGGGAATAGAGATATAGGGGCAAACACTTGGCATAAAAAAAGATAACATCTATTGAGAACAGTATAGTAAAATGAAATAAAATACTTTTCTGGAAGAAAATAAAAGTTAAAGCTTTTTAGTTACCATCTTTTTTTCCCAAATTAACATATCACTGCTATCTTAGTAATTTTTTTCTAACTCAGAGCTGAATAACATTTTCTAAAATTTAAATTGTGTCATTGCCCAAGACGGTTTACGATCCAGTGAATCAATCTGGCAAACATTAGGCTGGGCATAAACCAATGGTTAAAGAAGCAAAATAAATTTTGATTCTTCCAAGAATCAACATAATTTTTAGATTGACAGCAAGTAATAATGCTTGATATGTCCATCAAGGAATAACTTACTTTCAAAAAGCCTGTTTTCACAAAAAAAATTGTGAGTTATTTTTACTTTCTTTCAAAAATATTACAGGTTCTTGGTCCAGATAGCTCAATGATCACAGGGACTAGCCTGTTTTGCTAGAAATGTGTGCCTCATTTAAGTTGTTTTGGTTTCTAAAAGTGACTGCAACTTTTCCTATGGCAGGCATATTTGTAAGAAGTCTCTCTTGTGATGCTTTAGTAGTGTTTAATAATATACAAATTGACTCTGCATCTTTTCTCAAAGTCTGGAAAACTGCATGGTCTGGCTTTTCTCACTGACCATCTATTTTCATGGGAACCACCTCTACCCTTCCATGAGATTTGTTTAAAATCTGCCAAACTGTTCAAGAGCTATGAGGAGAAAACAAACATTCACAAGTCTTGTTTCCATGAAACATCATATTAAAAATTAAAATAAATTATTAAAAGTATTGTCACTTTTCCTGCTTTCTCCCACAAGTCATTAGTCATATGGATAGTTGTTTTAATACAAAAATGAAAATGTAAAAGTAAAATCAACAGCAAAAGAGAAGTTACCTGCAATCTCTTGAAATGGAAACCCTGAGGAATTCAAACATTTCTGAACATGCTTTATCACCTGACTAAATCTTGTCCTTACAGAAACTGTGAGCCAGAGTGGGAAAGCAGAAGAAAGGAATCAAAGGAAAAATGGCAGGTGAAAATCAATTTGAATTACTCAGTCTTCATTGAATGAGCATTTGCTGAGCAGTAAATTGAAAAATGGTGTACATCCCCTGTGGGAAATTGGAATTCTAGTACATGGAGGCACATGTGAATTTACGGGGGGGGGAGGAAGACTGTTTGCCTAAGACATGAAGCCATCAATTCTCCTGCTGCTGAGATGGCACCCCACTGCTATACTGTGACTTCTGTCTGATGCTTGACCCTCCACTTATCCCTGGAGCAAAGATGGGATGTTGACAGCATGTAAGTAATGTTTCTCTTTTCTCTGCTGCAGACTGGATAGCATCATCCAACACAAACTAGGAACACTCTCTAGTCATGAAACTCTCCACTCTTTGCTTCAGAGCTGTAGATGTCCTTGAAGCCATAAATGCTTTAAATTTTATCACTCTGCTTGTAAAAATTTTATATGCCCTTTTTTAAAATGAAGGTTCTTACCCATAGGTAATTCCAGTTAACTGCAGTACTTTCAGCATTTATCATACATCAAGATGGTACATCAGGTTTTCTCATAGACCTTAATGGAGATACTCTTTTAGAAAATGTACTGCTTTAATGATGAAATGACAACTATACTCTTAAAATAGAACAAGGAGGGATATTCAGGACAGAAAGGAAATCAAGTGGAACCTGAGGGAATCAGTTTTAAGTAGAAGGAGCAACTTCTCCAGAATAACTCCTGTTCTCTTCATTGACATTAGGCGAATTACTAAGCACGTATTGTGGTACTTGCTGTTGTATATTCCTGAATGTGCCTTTGAAGTAGACTGTGAATTGGGTTCCTGGAAATAATTTTTTAGTCTCCAGAGGAACTTTTCATTGTATCAGAATTGATTGGTGCACAATGGTTTGTCTGTACTTATTTTTTTTTTTTCTTTATGTGTCTGTCATTAAAAAGAATTAGAAAGGATAAGAAAGAGTAGAGAATTGAAAATTTGTAATTTGGCTGCAATATGTGGCTATAGTCCTCTGGAAAGTGCTCTGAGGGATTTCAAGTGACCTGGAAGTGTTTGTTGGATGCAGGAGCCTAAATGAAATAAGAGAGACTTGAAGTCCTAGTAGCCTGAGTTTCCTCTCTTATGCGCTCTTCTGCTTTCTCACATGAGAAGTGAAAAGCTTCCCAGGGGAAATAAATTACAGAACTTCAGCTGAAAGACATGAGGTCTGAATTTTGGCATGCACACATTTCTTTGAGAAATATTCACTATGTGGTCTGAATGTTATCAGTTAAGTTGGTAAAGGTTGCCTCCACTGTAAAATCCTTCTCGGGTATTCCCAGTCACAAGGTAGTTTATAGCTAGGAGTCATGATGAAAGGTGTTTACTATCAGAGCCGAGTGCAAAACAAATATGGAAGTAGTGTGCTAATAAGGGAAATGTTAGAGAGACAAACTTTTAGGAGCTTCCTTTTCTTCCTCGAGATCTGGAAGAACAAGCTGTATCTCTGTCACCTGTTTGTGCTCTGTGTATCATCTCTGCAAATGTGCCAGATGTTAAGTTCTGACACAGAAAAAAAGCTATTTTCATGCCTGCAATGTTGAGAGGGCTGCTTAGTAGTGTCCTGTTTCAAACACATTTTTAAAAGGCAAGCCAATGCAGAATGTACTTTTCAGATACATGCACAAGGTATGTCAAACATTTCTTAGTATTTTAGTATTCTAATTATCTTAGTAATTTTTAAGTTTAGGGTGCATTAGATAGATCAGTAGTGATCACAGAATTACAACATGTGAGGGGTTGGAAGGGATCATGAAAGATCATCTAGTCCAACCTCCCTGCTAGAGCAGGTGGGGTCTAAGTGGTACTTAGACCAAAAAAACCCCAGAAGCCTAAGTAGTCACCAGCAAGTGGATTACTTGTTGCTAGGACTTCTCTGAGACTGTGCAAAGCAGGTGCCATATCGCCAGTGCGCTCCAGCCACTGGATGTTGCAAGAAGAATACAGAGTGGGTCCCAGGATGGGCCCTGCCTGCCAGGCCCTGCCCTGAGGGACAACAGAGGAGTCCCTGTGGCTCTTGGCTGACAGGCAGAAATTGAGTTTGAAGATGGTAAGGACTGTTCTTCACGTGTACAAGCACAGGGTGTTACTTTCATGGGTAAATAACTGCGTTTTTAAAGTTCTGGTCTTTGAAGAACAAGTCCTCAGATAACCCATGTATTCAGGTAATGTCTGTAGGGGGAGAGGAGTGGGCAGGTACTGAAAGAAGCATGTCTGTGGTCACAGGGAGAGTGAGTTGTGGAAGTCAGGGAGCAGGGAGGTTGAGGTGGAAAGGGCAGGTTGTATGAAAATAGAGGTCCGCAAATGCTGGGAAGGAAAAGCAGCAGGCTGTCTCAGACCTGAGATAAGAACAAAACCAGACTGCAATAAGCTTTCACATATGCTACAGAGACACATACTTCATTTACATAGCTGCTGAACTGCACTGGATTTTACAAGGTAGCCTGGAACTTATAGCTAGAGAAGAAGTACAGTGGTTGTGTGTCATCTGTCTTTTCTGGGAACCAACAGCCTGGTTGTCAGGAACCTGGAAAAATGCTTGTTTGCTTGTTGTTGGGAAAACCACATCCATCCATGGGATGTTTTAGGGACTTTCAAACAGTGTATGTTCTAAGGAGTTTCCTGTAACTTCAAGATTTCCTGTAATTCCTTATTAGACTATTTGTTGTTTGTCTTTGCTGCTACTATTTTGCTACCTAAGGTTCACAGAGAACTCTACTCAGCTGGCATATGCAGCTAGTTTGCTGGGAACACACCCATTCACTGATAAAATCACCCATATTTGCCCTCCCCCCCCCAAAAAGTAACAACAAATATTGTCAAGGTAAAGAATATTTCTTTCCTTTGCAGCCACACCCAGCATACTGTAACTGTGACTCAGTCTTGTGTTCATTCTATGCAGCAAAGCTATTGGCCTAATTTTGCAAGGGTAAGAATAAATGAACATTCTTTTTCCAGATGATAGTGTAACAGCCATAAATATTTACTTCCAAAGGAAAACTATATAAAATATAGTCTGCAGAATATCCTATCCTTCTCCTTAAAATGTGTAATTGTGACTGAAGATGTGAAGCCAAAACTCTATTCTTATTTTCAGTTTAAATCTGGAACATATCCATTGACTTCAATAAAGATATTCCAGATTCACATTTCTTCAGGCAGAATTTGGCTTAAGTCTTTAGGGTGACATTTTTTTCACAGGGTTATAACATTTAAAATTCATGTGATACAATAAATACAGAAGCAAAACTTCTCTTCTTATGTTGAACTCTTGTAAAACAGCTGTTACACATGCCCAGAGTGCTATGAGAATATTAAGGGAATGTAGGACTTCATGCTTCTTTTATCTCCAAATCTCAACTTCCAAATCAGACTTATTTATAAAGTGAAAAACTTTGACTGGTTTGTCAAATAATCAGAACAGGTCACAGCCTTTTTTGGTGTGGGTTGGTTGTGTTGTGTTTTGTTTTTGTTTGTTTGTTTGTTTGTTTTGTCTTGTTTTGGTTTGGTTTTTGTTTTGTTTTAAGTTTTGTTTCATTTTGTTTGCCCTCAGGAGCAAAACCAAGGGATCTTCTTAATATACAGTTAGTACAAAAAAGATTTTCCTCTTCTAAAGAAGCCTTCTAAAGATCAGATCTTGCAAACAGTTAGACGTGCTTAAAGTTAAGTAGGTAAGCAGTTTCTACTCAATACAATGGAACTACTCTTCTATAATGTTTACTTGTAAATTCAAGTCCTTTGAGAACATATATAAATTATACTGCTATTTGCAGTCGTAATATCTGAAATAGTAACATTTTCATACGTGTATGCTGATCTGTAATTAATCTAGCCTTATGCATAATACTAATGATGATGATGATGTTGATGATGATGAATAAAACATTGGAGCAAGGTGTAAAAATCTACAGAGTATACAATAATTCTAAACCAGTATGAAGTTAAAACAGGGAAATGTTCTATTATGTGATATGAAGAAAGAAAAGATATGAAAAGGAGAGGCAAACACTATGAACAGTAATAGAATTTCTAGGTTAATTGATAAAAGTAATTCTTAGTGTTTGCAGTTGTTTATTGTTAGATAAGATTGATTTTCCTAGGTACTGCTGTGTGTGTCAATATGCTGCACCATAAACAGATAGAGTTTGATGTAATATATGTAGTAATAAGCTTGACCATTTAGTTTATGTACTCTTGATACATCAAAAGTAATTTACTAGATATTTGAACAATCAGTTTTCCCAAGAAAGGTGACACAAACACCACTGAGGAAATGAGTTGTTGATCCCTGTTTACAGTTTCCTGTTAATAGAGATTTCAGAAATGACACCAATTAAATAAAAAAACCCCACCAAAACAACAACAAAACACCAAAACAAACCACAGTCAAGACAGTTTATTAGCTTTCCTGAACCCATTTTTTGGAACCTCGCTAAAGCCAGTATGGAGTTTGACATCAGTACTTCGAAGTATAAACCCTCAGTTCATTTCAGTAGTTAAAAATGTATTTGTCTCATGTTATGATTTATTAAATTTGTGTTACTGAAGGGGAAGTATAGATGCATAAATAATATGCCCTTATTCCTTATGAATAATATGTGGAAATTGAAATTAAATAAAACAAAATGCTGGAAAATAATATAATGGGGACGCTTTTATTTTAAATAGTGAACATCTTTGCTGTGTATGAGTGTTTAAATAAATACATAGCCAAACTATTCTTCTACATATTTTTATTTAGATAATTGGTATATTTATCTTTTATTATGTTTATTCAATATTTTTATCTCCTACTAGACTCCTTAAAAATGAATATTCTAAAAGCTCTGTTAATTCTTTAAGATAAACATATAAAGTCTCTTATATTAAAATAGAGCAGTTTTGTCTAGTCTAAGACAGCTGTGACAATATGAAAAAGAAATAAAACAGCATGAATGTTATTGCTCTGTCTCTTTAGCTTACTGACAGAAAATCATATGAATCTGTATGTTAGGAAGACTCACAGCTCTTTTAAAAGATGTGTTGTATCTATAGAGAATATATTTTAATGAAAAATCTAGCTAATGTTACATTGTTATCTGAAAAGACAACATTAAACATATTTCAGAGAGATGGATTCAGTTAAAATAAACTATTGCATTAGGCACAGAAATCTCAAATATTATTTCAGTGCTGGAAATAAAAGTGCTTTATTGGCATGGAAAATTTCCAGATCTCAGTAAGACCAAGGAAGAACCTCATTTCCTAAGATGTGAAACTGCTTATGTCTCTTTCCTTTTCCCCTTTTCATATAAAACAAAACCATGAAAGAAACAAAGTAAAACTGTCTTCTTTCTCCCTGTTGTGAGAGCAATTACAATGCAGCCATAAAAAACTTTTCACAAAATAAAACCAAAACCATTGCAAACTGGTATATACGCAAGCAGTACCAAACATAACGAAGAGACCATAATAGGACCATAATTCTTATCTTATTTAAACCACTGTGCTTTCACTGTTAAAAGTAATTGTGAAGGGAACACACAAATTTGTCAGAGTTTTCTGATGCTAGGTGACAGTTATGCATAGGAACAGCTCTTAATTGTAATACCACATTAGATCCTAGCCTTGAATTGGTATTGCTGTGGATATCTTTTGACTTACATCTGCTTCCACTCCAGATGTCATGGCTTGCTCCTTAGTCTGTCCACTACATTTGTAATTTAGCTTCAAGGGCAATAGGATATGATCCATTGGTTTCCATACTAATTGCTCTTCCTAATTGTTGCACCACCAGACATGGAGCGAGACCAAGAACGTAGCGTTCCAGACAAAGCTCTTCTAATGAGATTTTGGTTGACAATGACTTGTACAGATATGCCAGTCTTGCAGACTCTGAGCTGGCTGCTGCCTCACATATGCGACCTCTCCCAAAAGGAAGTTTTCTGATGATTATAAATGACTAATTTTAAAAGATAGTATCACAGTACACTACCTCTGCCATTTCCCATTAAAAATATCTCAGACAAATAATGTCCTCATCATTAGGCCTGAGGCATACTTTTGACAACCTCCTGATTATACCTGCATAGGTTAGATTGTTAACACTTAACTCATCTAGCTCAGTCTTTATCACTGTCTCAGTCTGGTTGTGAATACCTGCCTAAGATTGTAATGCAGGTCTTTATACTGTGTGGTATAAACCATTCTTTTGGCATAGTACCCTCTTTATACCTTTGAATATTCTATCCTCATGTAAATTTGCTGAGACCTTGTGAATAATAGCAGTGTGTGTCACACAGAAGAAGTCATTCTTCATGTCCTGCTTGTGAACAGATTTTCAGGAAAGCAGTAAATACTTTTCAGTGATGTAGTCCCATGCTTCAAAAATGTTTATGTTGTGTACCCATCTCAAGAAGCTTTGGCTTTGGCATCTGAGCAGTTTTTGGGAATTATCATTATCCAGGCCTGGAATGAATATATTTCATTCCATATGACTTCAAAAATGTATCCATTCAAAACTGAGTTACAGATATTTTCTAACTCATGGCAATCCCTTGTCTTTTAAATATGCTTTTCAACAGTAATGCAATGTATTCTCTTGCTCAGCAGAAAATGGTCTTACCAAAATGTGGAACAACTTTCCAAGCTTCTCTTCAAAAGTGAATCACAAGTGTTGCTTATATAGTTATATACAGCTTTATACAGTTGTTAATTAGAGATTCATAATAACAGAATGTATTTTTTGATTAATTGTCCTCCACATATGATATAGCAATACATTGATTTGCTTGCTGAGTCACACCTACCTAATCAATACATCATCTTCCCAGCACAAGATCCTGTGCTTTGGAAGCCTTTCTGTAACTATGGAAACAGTTAAGCACGGAGTCATCTGCTACCTACAGCCTGTGTTGTAATAAAACAGTGTTTTCCACAGACCCAGGAAATTTGGGCTTCTCCTCAGCAAGCTGGCCTGAGTTTTCTGTAAGGTTTTCATTGCAGGAATTTTATGTGGGCATCTTAATTTACACTCTCTGCAAGCACTGAAGTTCATAACCTAGATCAATGTTTTTAGCAGCCTTTACAGTAGTCCACCAGGTGCCGTTCATGTTAATGTAACAGCAAAGCTCCTCTCTATTACATCTCTCACATTTTCTGCTACTGAACCTTTCTGTGTTTCAGTTCCTACTGGCAAACACAGCACCAAGTTTTATTTCTCAGTTTCTATAAAATTTCATTCTGTTTCAGGGAGAGCTCATTTTACTTGCAGTAAAGAAGTTCTTAAGCTGTCTTCACATGTCCAACTGCACAATGACCAGAACAGGGAGATTAGTCTAGAGAAGTATAGAGTGTATAAAAAGCAATGTGATGATTAGAAAGCCAGACAAATTCATAGCTTTCACTCTTCTGTTATTTCCTCCATTTATTGGACAGCAAGCACTGTAGTCATGCATAACAGAGCACTGTATCCAGTTGCTGCAGAGCTCCATCATGTTTCTCTGACCACTGCCAAGTTATCCTGTTGTCTCAGCGGAGCTGTCTTCCCTTGGGTGCCCTCTGTGGTTAGTCTAATTATCTGCAGGATCTTTCATAGTGCTTCTTGGACTATAAAATTTTCATTTTTCCTGTTGCTGACATCTTCATCTTTTCTGTCATCTCTCTAGGTTCCTTCTGTATTTACCATCTTTGAGCCTTCACTTGAATTAAATTAATATTTTCTACTTGGACCTTTGCCTTCCCTTTCTTCTGTTTCTGATCATGTTCCACCTTGATTGACACTGTAATTATCATGTCCCCAGCTATTATGTGGATGTCTATAATAACTCTATGCGTTTCAGTGTTGCTTTGTTGAAACAATTTCCTCATTGCCCTTATTTCAAAAGCTAGATGTTATCTATCTTGTAGCTGCCTCAGGAGTTCCACAGTCTAGATGATTTCTCATTTAAACACACTTGCCAATATCAGTCTTTCTTTCTGTCTAGAAGAATAAATATGTTTTCACCAAGTAGTCAGTGCTGAACATCTACTTAATTGTGAACAAATGGAATTATGCTTAGAAAAGACCTGTTAAAATGTCTGGGATCAAGATAAATTACATTTGTTTTAGCTGTGACTAAATTATAAACCTTTGTGGTTACGTTCATTTTGGCCTTGCCCCTCATTTACAAGTTGCTTGGGTACAACTTTGATTCTGTCTTCTGCAAAGAGGCAATTTTTCTGGCCAAGGTTGATAGTAGTGACTGATATATTCACTCTGCTGGCATATTTACAGCCTGAAAGGGCTTCTTGAATCATACAGTCAGATTTTTTTGTGTGTACTGGCTGCCTTAGTATTCAACACTTGTATTAAGGTATTGTGGTGTCTCAGTTTAACGTGAGAGACAAAGAGCTGAAGACTTGACCTTAAATGGTGTTCAGGGGATTTAGCTTGGAACTGCCATCTGTTTTAAGTGTTAACACCAAAGTAGGTGGGACCCTGGCCACCAACTCAAAAGCTGAACTGAGAAAAACTTAACTTCAGGTTCAGGATCAGTCTTGATTATTAAAATGTGGAAAACTGAGATTTGCTATGCATACTGAACTACTTTTCCTGATCAGCATTATTTCTCATCCAGACAAAAATCAGTTAACGCACTCTGAGTCTGCCCTGCATTGCAAACTAGTATATAGGAATTGGAGACAACTGGGTGACTTGCTTCAAAAGGGCACTTTTGGTCTGAAATAGAATACTACTTTAGAGTTAACCTCTGACTCTCAAATATTGTGGTCCTCTCTAGGATGCTTTGAGCTGGTAAGAAGTTTAAGGATGGGACAAGATTTCTATTTCTGTGCCTACTTCTTGTAAGATCCTTCTAATGACTACTATTTTTTTCCATTCCAAATCAGTATCTTTGACAGTCTTTCCTAAAGTCTCCTATTCCTGTCTCCTGCTTTATCTTGACTACATCTTTCTTGGTATTTACAAATGCATAATTTCTTGTGTCTTACCTCTGCTGTATTACAAACTGGTATCACTGCTTTTTTTCCTATACATAAAAATTGATAGTCTGTAATTACTCTGAAGACTTTATCAGATTCAAAGCATATTCATAGCCATTACACATAATGAAAGGCTGTTATGAGCTTTGAGAGTCTTTGCTTCTATGAGAATTAAAACAGAGCTTTTAAATCCCTTACTGCTTTATTGTTTCCTGGAGCCTTGAGCTGTATGAGGAGTGCTGGTCCAATCAACTCCACCTCTCTGCAAAACTGCCAAGAAGAAATTAGGCTGGGAATGGCTTATGGTTCTTCTAGAGTGGTTTGGTGTTTTGTTGTCCCGTGTCGTCGTCCCCGTCCCCCCCCCCCCCCCCCCCCCCCCCCCCCCCGCCATCTTTTCTTTCTTTTTTCCTTTTTTTTCTTTTTCTTTCTTTCTCTGTTGTTTTATC
>JANIJG010006618.1:0-25755 GCA_024611175.1 Megaceryle torquata
GGGTCTGGGGATGAACCACCGGGCACCCCCAGGGTGCTACAGCAGCACCCATGGGTGGGGGTCACCCCCTGCCACCCCCCCGATCCACTGTCACCCTCCTCCACTAATTTTATTTAATTAAAGCTCTATGTGCGGCACGTTTCGCGAGGACAGAAATAGACGCTGAAGGAGAGCATGTGGGGAGGCAGGTCCAAACTGCCGGCGTGGGAATGCAGAAAGGATTGGGGGGGGGCCGGGGGAGCAGAGCAGGAGAGCGGCTCTACCACAGCCTTCACCCCAAGGCACGGAGCCGCCGCGGTTATTTGGGGTGGTGGGGGAAAGCCCCCTTGCCCCCCGCCGACCTCTCCGTGAAGAGGGGAGAGGATGCGGGGGAATCCCCCCTGTCCCCAGGGGGACACTGCTGCCCTCGGCATCGGCTCTTACCCCGGAGCACGGGGGCTTCCTGCAGGCAACAGCTGCAGCGGTGGGATCCCCCAGGGATGCTCCTGCTCGGAGGCGGTGGAGAGACCCCGAAGTGAGGATGTCCCCCCGAGAAGGCCAGGGTGGGGGGGAGGGGCAGCACGGACCAGGCGGCCGGCGGAGCTGCCCCGGCTCTGCATCCCCGACCCGGCCGGGGGGAGCCGCTCCGGGCCCGACCCTCCCCTCGCAGCTGGGGGAAGAGGGCAGCAGGAGCGGCTCCAGCCGAGCCCGGGGACCCCTCCCTCCCCGAGGGGAGGGCGTCCCCCGCCCCCCGCTGACTGCCCCGCCATCCCCTTCCCGCCGAAGTCTCAACCCGGGCTGCAGCCGCGAAAAGTTTGGCGACACGGAGTGGCCACCGGGAGCTGCACGGGGCTCGCCAGGCACCCGGGGCTCCCCGGGCAGCGCCGGGCTCCGCCGCGGCGGGGAGACAGCGGGCGGGGGTCGCGGCGGCCGGGACGAGTGGGCACCGGGCAAGGGGCCGGTGTGGGATACTCAGCCCCCGGGGTCGCGGCCGGTGCGGGGGGGAACCGGACGAGCTGCGGCGGCTGCTGCGGACGCACCTACCTGCTTCGGCGGCGGCTCCCGGCGCTCGGCGGCGCGCCCAGCCCCGAGGTGCGGTGATGGGCGGCGGGCGCACCCGCGGCTTGCGGTTCCCCGTGCCCTTCCAGGCGGGCGGGCCGGGGGCAGGAGGCGGGCAGGGAAACGCAGCCGAAGCCGAACAAATCCCTGCGCTGGAGCCGGCCTCCGAGAAGAGAAGGGCTGCAGCTCCTCACTGCGTCAGGCGGAGAGCGCTGCCCGTGCAGGCGGCGCCGGGCAGCGCTGCCAGGCCCGGGGGGCTCCCATCGGCTCGGCTCGGCTCGGCTCGGCTCGGCTCGGCTCAGCTCGGCTCGGCTGGGATGGGTACGGCTCGGCGGTGCGGGCCGGGCGAAGGTGTGCGATGCGGCTCGGCTTGGCCTAGCACGGTCCGGCTGGGGTCGGTACGACTCGGTTCGTCACGGCCCGGTTCGGTTGAGCCTGGATCGCCCGGGCTCAGTGTAACCCGGCTGGATCCGGCCTCATTGTCATGGCACGGAGCAATAAGTGGCTTGGCCGGGAGAGCCGGGCTGGCACCGGGGGAGAGTGGGGGGAGGTGTGTGTGTGACACTGTGTGAGTGACACTGTGTGTGTGACACTGTGTGTGTGTGAGACACTGTGTGTGAAACACTGTGTGTGTGACACTGTGTGTGTGACACTGTTTGTGTGTGAAACACTGTGTGTGTGAGACACTGTGTGTGTGACACTCTGCGTGATGCTGTGAGAGATACAGTGTGTGGCACTTGCATGTGTGTGGCACCGTGAGTGTGACTTTGTGTGACACTGTGAGTGCGGCACTGTGTGACACTGTGTGCAGCAGTGTGTGTGTGTGCCACTGACACTGTGCGTGAAACCTTTTGAGGATGTAGGAGGGAGTATGTTGAGGTGCACGAAGGTGTGAGTGTGCATGCCGGGGATATCTGCCTCCGTGTATGTGCATGTGAATGGCACTGCGTGTGTGGTGACATTCTGGGGGGTGCAGGGATGTGTTGGGGGGGTGTCTATATGTTGGGGGGTATCTGTTCCTGTGTGTGACAGAACATGAGGGGTGCAGGAACCTGGGTGTGTCTGTATTTATGCACATCTGAGTTCATGTGAACATCTCTGTGTGTCCCCATGTGCACATGACAGTCCATCCCTACCCTCACACCAAACCTGAACCTCCAGGGATCAAACTGGGCCCAGATGGGCAGTGCGAGGTGACCCTAGAAGCATGAGGGCTGGAGCAAGCTGTCTGAGAGAGCTGGGACAGTGTTCAGGCTGGTCCAAGATCCCCACCTGCAGCCTCCCAGTGTTTCCAGCCCCTTTGCTCAGCCCTTCTCAGGCATCCTCCTGCCCCAGACCACCCTTTGCCGGACCCAGATACTGCCATCCCACCACCCTGCTTTTGTTAAATTTTTTATGCTGTTTTAGCAACCAAACACATAACTTCAGGCTGATTAAAGTGTGGCTGACACTGAGCTGGCCCTCAGAATTGAAAGGGCTCTTCTCTCTCTCCAGGCACTGTCATCTGAGGTAAGGACTGGCCAGTGTGTTTCTTGTGGTGGTCCAAGATGTCTGAAGCCATCTCCAAAACTGTCTCCAAGTCTGCAAGTTCCTTCTGCAGCCCTGCAAGGAGGTGGCAAGGGAGGCAGAGAAGGTGGGGTGCAGGAGAGAAATTTCACTCTATTCAGTTTTATAGCAACAACACCAACACCACCACAGCCAAAAAACCTGAAGTGTGGAGTAATCGAGCTGGGAGACAGCCTGGTAACAGGCAAGCCATGGCCCCTCTCCAAACGGCAGCTGGCAACCTGGCGCAGCACTCGGCTGTGTTAGACACACGGCCCCAGGGAAGCGCCCATGAAACTGCAGGAGATAGCGCTGCATGATGGAGAGAACTGGGCAGAAAGAAGGGCTCCAGCATCTTCTGCTCTGCAGCCCTGATCTAGCCCTCAACATGCTGAGGAAGCTGTGGGGCTTGCTTTCTGTGTAAGCTGGTTGCTCTGGTGTTCTTCCATTCCCCTTCCTCTTCCTCTTCCCCTTCCCCTTCCCCTTCCCCACAACCACCTAGGTGAATTCCCTTGAAGCATGGGAGATCCCTCCCTTCCTGGAGCAGTGATGTTCCATTTCTCCTATGTCCCAAGGGATGCCCTGAAGTCAAAGGAGTTCCTGCTGAAATTGCTTCAGACTAATAAATGCACAGGCAGTGACATGAAATAGGCAGGAGCCACCATGAGAGTGGCTCTGGGGTCAAATTACTTCCTGGGAAGGCTGGAGATAAGAGATCCCATCCTTCCCCTGTCTTTGCTGGAGAAGGCTGTTGAGGTTTGTATCAGGAAGGCTGTCACATCTCCCTGGGCAGGGAAAGGACACTGGCAGTTCCCTCAGTATCAGCAGCAGGATGTCCCAGGGTGCAGCCCCATCCTCGGTGCCACACAGCCCCAGGGCAGCCAGAAACACTGCAGATTCATGCCAGCCCTGGAGCTCGATCTGGCCCCTCAGAGCTGAAAGAAGAATCGCCTGTAGGGCACAGGGATGCCACCAGTGCTATGCTCCATTGCAGGTCTTTACCCATGGAAATCAGCAGTGAGGAGAGGGGAGGTTTGCAAAAGGCTCTCTGCAAATTTGCTGCCTGCTGGTACACAGTGCCCAACACCCCAGGGCTGCTCTGGGAGAGGTAGACCCCCAAACCTTGAGCCTCACCCATGGATCGAGGACAGGCTTTAAAATAGCATTGTTCCTACCAGCTGCTGGGCCAACAAGGAGGGGGGAGTGGAAAGACTTGGTGCAACCAAACAACTTTGCAAACCAAGATAAATTAATAAAAGAAGTACTTCTGAGCAAGCTGTTCCAGTTCTTCTGGGAGGAAGTGACGCCAGTCCAGCCTCTGGCCCTATATTTAGTAAAAATCTAAACCAGACATTGATAATATTATTAAAGACAGGAAGGAGTAAAAGAAGACGTAGCCTTGCTGGGATGACTGATCTATTTATGCAAGACGGCAGGAGGAGTGCTGTGAGAAAGGTGTCTCGGGTCAGGAGAGCCTCTGCAGGCCCTTTCCCTAGATCAGCAGAAGACATCAACACAGCATGTTCAAGCAGTCCTAACCCAGTTTAACAAGTGGTATGGGAGGGAGTGGTGGTTAAAAAACATTGGCCGTGTCTCCCAATGAGGTGGTACAAGAACAAGAGATCTTCTGCTGTCTTTTGTAGAGTCACTGCCCAGGGAAACGCTGGCCAAGGGACAGAGCATTGGCTGGGCAGTGCTCTGTCTGTGCAGAACAAGTACTAAGTTAGATAAGGACATCAATGGCTCTGAAACCCAGTGTGACCTTGGGCGAGTGACATCCCTCCTGGCCTTGCTCAGGCCAGGGACCGAGTTGTGCCCCGTGCAGTGCCCACAGCATCAGGGCTCAATTCTGGATTCTTGTTGTGTCTCAGTGATTGTGACAACCTGGTGTCCTCCAAGAAAGGAAAGCGCTCCCCAAAATAGGGGAGTCCAGAGAGAAAGGTGGCAACATGACAGCCTTGTGGCTACCTCTGTGCAAAGCCAGAAGGAGAGTCAGATGTCCCCACCCTACCTTCACAGGACCCCACGTGGGGAGAGGGATGGAGGTCTGGCATCGTTCACTCAGTTATACCATTCCTCTCCTCCTAAAAGCAGTGGCTTCAATTGTCTTAAAAATCACAAGTGTCTGAACCCTCCCAGCGAGACCTATAACAGCAACGACTCACTGTGCACAGAGGGCGAAGTACAACCAGCCTTGTTCCAGCCAGGGCTCCCATGAGGGCTATGCCTGTAGCTCCCCACTCCTGCCGCAGGCATGTGCAGAACTGTGACAGGGAGCTCTCGCCACTAGAAAGGGAAAGCAATTCCTGTGGGAAGGGCATGATCTCCTCCCTTCATATCCCTGTGAGACTGGCTGGTATCCAGAGTTTGGAGGGTGAGAAGATCTGCCCCACCACCGAGTCAGCATCCAGCAATGCAAGGGGACGCTGCTGTGAAGTTCCCAGTGGTGCACCAGTGCAGCTGTGGGTGACTCGCCATCTGAAGGATAATTTTTTGCAGCCTGAGATGCTTCTTTCCTATTGTTGTCAAATCCTATCTAAAAATCATCAGACTAATTAGAAAACAAAAAATGACATTTTATGTGCTGCTAGTGCTGCAAGTGGACTAAGGCCTTATGGTATTTAAAGAATACTGGGAAAAACAACTGTGATATTTACATCTGGGAAAGAGTTACCAGGCTCAGGCAGAAGCTGCATTTCAGAACATTTTTGTTTAACATACTCAGCCTTGGTGATGACAAATATTACTGCACCCTAATTTTTTAGGGTGCCGATACCTCATCCATTGCAAACCATATCTGCTGTAGACTTGGCAGGTTGGATTAGATTCCCATTTGTTCTGATTTTCCTTTTAATTTTTGTCTTTGAAACTCTGAAGAAGTCCATTTTACATCAGCAAAAGGTATCACTGGTGGGGACAGGGGGCTTCTGCCAGTCCACAGCCCAGATGCAGAGTGGTCGTGCATCATTAATTGCTGATTGCTATCTCTCTACCAAGCTTGCACCCCTGTGGACCATAAGGGATCCTGCAGCTCTAAGTTTGGATTTGAAAGGTTGGGTGTCCTTCACAAAGACCCCAGGGCACTCATCCCACTATTGATGGTTTCTTTTGGTCCCTCTGGATATCCTCACATGCTATTGTAGTGCAGATTACACAGTGCTCTCCATCTGAGGACCCCCAAGTGAGTAAACAGAGTGAATAATCCACAATGAGTAATTTATTTCAAGATTTTTCTCTTTTTTTCCCCTCTCATACACATATTGTCTATTAAGAGAACGAGGAATTCTCCAGTGCACTTGTTCAGTGTTATTCACAAGTCTCTTTGGTGAACAACTCTAAGCTTTCAAACCAAGGAGTCCGTGATCAATTTGGGTCATGGTCCAACAAAACATACGTTTCAAACCACACATCCCAGGGCAATGTCCAAAATCCAGCCTGCATGCTTAGCCACCTCCAAACACCAGCAGATGGAGAGTAAAGACTTGTCTCTGCCCATCTTGGCACTGCACATACCCAAGCATATGATTTCCATTTCTACAAGTGGCCACCAATTTGGGGCCCTCATTTAAATCATTAGAGACATGCTGCTGGTACTCAAAAATTAGTCTCCTGTGGGGTGATGATAGGGGCAAGTCAGCCTGAGTCTGAAGGTCTTCACAGGAAAATCTTCCTTTTGCTGCTGGGCCTTCAGTTATCCTATACTCCTGATGTCCATCTGAGGACATTTCTAGTAACCCTTTGCTCAAGGAGTCTCACCTTGTCATGCATGAGAGACCTCATCTGTGCCTCAAAAGGCAGAACTGGTTTAAGGCTTGTCAGTGGCACTGGCCAAACCAAGCGATGCTATTCCAGGACTGTCACTGAGGTGAAGCTACTCGTCTTTGCCAAAGCCATCCCTGAAGCTGATGCCCAGCAAGAAAGGTTGACAGGGAGCACACGCCTGCCTCAGAGACATGTAGATGCAGCATGACTTTCTTTTTTATTTACAGAGCATCAGATTGCACATTCCCCAAGAGCTCTGATTCATCCTTCCCAAACCCTAGAACAAATACTCCAAAATCAGTCTACAGCATGGGGGACAGGCTTTGTTCAGTGCTTTGAAAGAGAGCAGGTAAAGTCATTACCCTCACTTTGCATAGCAAAAATGATATGCATAAAGCTGCATAGAAAAACTCTGCAAAGCTCAAAGGAAACAAATGGGTGACTTGCACCATGAATTTCAATGGGACTTTGTGCCGCCAGGATAATAGCCATCGAGACAGTGAAATATTGCATAGAGAGACACTGGGCAGTAAAAACAAGCTTGACTTGCTAATGTGGTGGAATATCCTACGATATCATATGGGGGGAGATTGCAGAGCAGTTGTGTGGGGCACATGGAGCAGCCTAAGACATAATGGAGCACACTCGGGCATCATTTGGGATGGTGGCTAGGGGGGGTGTCTTTTAAACACAGGAAATTACCCTGTGGATTCTCACTGGAGCTGCCCTCCCCCCCTGCCAGCTTAAAGAGCTATTTATCCAGCTTGTCTTGGAGGCAGCACCTGGTTTGCAGGGAGGTCTCCAGCCAATTTTTCACATGGGTTACTTACAGCCCTTGGAGCACTCGATCTGCTGGAGGCCAGCAGTGGTTGTGGGATGGAGATCTGTAGCCAAATTTCTTATTATTATTCCCAGCAACTGCCTTCACACCAATCCCTGGCTGCTGAACAAAATCTCACCTCAGGTTCCCACTGTGCTGTGGTCCCATGCAGGACAGATATGGGAGAGTTTGCAGAAGGGGCTAGGCCCAGGGAACTCCCAGCCAGGACTGCACCATCCATGGCAGCATCCCAGCTCTATGGGGATGATGCCCCAAAGCATCTCTGACTCCTGCAAGCTCCCTGATCCCTCTGCCATCTTTGTCGGGATGCCCTGCAGGCCGTGGGCTCAGCAAAGCCTCTAAATATATAATGGAAGGAAAATCATCCTCCCATTTGACAACCAGAGAAAAGGAGGCTTCCACATCGCTGGATAACTCACCTGAGGCTGAAGCAGAGTGAATTAGCATCCTTTAAATTAAAGAGCATTAAACATCATCTTCTCCCCAAACTGCCACTGTATCCATTTCAACAGTTACAGTGAACACTTTGCAAGTAGATCCAGAGGAAGAGGAAGAAGGAGGGCAAAACCAAGACAAGAGAGGACAGGTGATGCTCTGATGCAGCAGGGAGGAGGAGGCCAGGAGATGACTGTTAGCACCAGGAGCAGCCACTCTGTTACCAAGGCAAAGACATTAAAGCAAGCAATTCCCTAAGGCACCCTAAACTTTATAGATTGCTGATGGTGAAAGCAGTAAATGAAAGGACACCTTTGAGTGAGCACTCATGTATTAAACAGCCTCAGAGGTTGTCCCAGTGCAAAACAGAGTGTGTCTTTCAAGGCTGTGTAACTCCACAGCAGATATGACAGATCAGAGGTGTTAAATCCAGACAGGGAAACCTCACCAGGACCTTCAAGATGCATTTTCAAGGTGTCCACAACAAGGGGAGAAGGCAGTGCAATAGTCTGACTGCCACTATGGAGATTGGCTACTGGTTCCTATGTGTGGCTACCTGGTTATTTAAGGCTCAATTGTGGTTTGGGCCAAAGGGGAGAAAGAAGAGAAGAGTTGAGATGTGTAGGTGAAACTACAAGACAGGTCACAGCTGTGGCCACTTAAACTCTTTGGCTCTGGAAAGCAGAAAAAGACTAAAATGGGTAAAAGCAGTGGATAAACCAAAAATCTATCCAAAAGCTATCCAGTACACCAAATTTGAGATTAATGACACTATCTCAGCTTCCTCTCTTATTTTAAGGCTGACCAGAGTTCCAGAAGACCATGAGTGTATTCAGGAAGAGGTTTGGAAATGGGTTCAGAACGGGTCATGCAGTTCATCTCCTTTTCCCCAGGATCCCGGGACTTCCAAGTCCTTCACCTTCTTGATCTGACTCTGGGCAGGCTGAGTGTGGGGAGTGACTCTCCTCCATCCACACCAGCCCACAGTGCCAGGACTCCAAAGGCAGCACTGGGGTAATTTCCTTCTTATGGACACAACGTTCCAAAGAGCACAGCACACAGAGCTGCTGATTCAGAGGAACCCAGGTAAGGAAGGAGCCGCCTGAGAGGCTGTAAAGCCACGAGCAGATCCCTCAACGAGACCTGGCTGTGCAGTGACTACAGCCATCCAAAATAGCATTTGTCTCTGCTGAGACTCGCAAGCCCCTTGGGAAGGGAAGGACCTGCTATTCAGTGATGCCGTCAGATCTAGGGGGAATGTTTTGCTCAGAGAATGGGAGTTTGGAGGATTTCTGCAGCTTCTCCTCCCAATCTCAATTTACCTTGCTGAATTAAAAGCAGTGTGGGCTGGAAACGACGTTAAAAGGAAAAAGGAGACAGAAAAATCATGCTGAGCGTATTGTTCTGGATAAATAAGACATAGGCGTGTTGCGGAAGGTAGCTAAACCCATCCCACAAATGGTCTTCTCCTGCCAGGAAGATGTGACAAAAATAATTACTTTAGCTATACATAATTATTGTGCTGCTTTGAGCAGCTGCCTGCCCTTGGCACAGTTAAGGGAGCCTTAGCCTAATATCGGTTAATGACATTAACCATTAGCCCATTAATGTCCCAACCTGCTAAAATGGCTGTGATGTCACAAGGGATGTAGCTGGGCACTCACTCCTGCCCACCTCAAGGAGGGAGCACCATGTGCCTGTTGCAAGAGAAATGCTCCCAATTGCCATTCCCAGTTGCACCAGTGCCTGGAGATGGATGGATGGATCACAGTGCAACCCTGCATCAAGATCTCCACTCAGGAGATGCTGGTTGCCACTGTCAGGGCCAGGCTGGCCCAACAGATGCCAGCAGTGGTTTGTGGTCCTCAGGGATGGTAGGACCAGTGCTGGAGAACACAGAATTCGTTTGATGATGAAAAGAAGAAAGGGAAGAGGTAATGAAACCACTTTTTTTCTTCTCCAGGTGGAGAAAGCTCCAAATTTCTCCAGTTTTGGTCCAGCTGACAGAAAGGGACCTATTCCACAGGTCACCTGGGGAAACCTCCGTGGGATAAATTAAATGTTCTTCAATTAATTCACTCAAAAGAGGAAGTAAGATGGACAACCGGCTGTCAAATGCTCTGCAGCTAAAACGTGAACAAAGAATGACAGACACAAGATGGACACGGGTTCTGAGGCTTCCTTTTAATGACTCAGAAATCTCCGTTTCTTATCTTATTATCTTTCAAGTTAAACCAATACAAATGTAACAATCAGGAAACTGAACAACATCATTGGCAAAGACCATCTTCTCCCCAGTAGCTGACAGTGGTGAATACCTGAGAAGACCTATCACTTCGGCACACTGGGATCTAACAAAACAGGGCGTTTAATCCCATCCCATACAACCCTTTTGGTCAGAGGTGATGGAGATCCAAATGACTTGTGTCTTCTACAGGCTTTATCTGGTAATAATCTAACGTTTGGGTCGCATGAAGTCAGGTCGCAGATTGATAATCACATACTTGGAGATCACAGGCTATGAAAATTATTGCTGTGCTGGCTGGAATAAATTATGCAAAGCAATGCGTTATCTGGAAGCCTGCAACGTGCACGCACATGCACGCACACACACTTTGGTGATCTATCGCTCTCCATGCAGATGTTCTGCTGCAAAGACATTTTAATTAATACATTGAAAATACGTTTCCTGCCTTGTCTGAGCCGGAGATGAGCAGGGAAATGACGCCGAGTGGGGGAAAAGCCCCCACTGCAAAAGAAATGATGAAGGGAAATGCAGTAATTTAATACCAGTCAGAACTAAGTGGTGTCTGAACTGGGGCCCAGTTGTGCATTGAGCTGGTGTTGGTGGGAAAGTGAGCAGCGGGGATTGAAAATGCTCCCCTGCAGGCACCACAGGGCTGTAGCACAGCTCATTAGTACTTACTACTCCTATTCCTCCTGTCGAGGACATCCCCACACCCACTCTCCATTCTCAGCATCCCTGGTGCCTCCAAAGGTAGTGCCATGGAGGACCCTGGGCTAAGGCTCAGTGAATCCCCATTGAAAGCAGAAAACAAACCTAATGCATGAAAACGTGGGTCTTCCAAAAGGCAAAAGGGCCACCAAAATGAAAGAGACCAGTCAAGACACCATCCACAACAACATCTGGATATAAACACCTCCTTTTGAGACAGGAGAAATAATTTGAGAAAGCAACTTCAATCCCTCTATGCAAATTGGTGGGATATTTGGCTTAAATAGGAAAAGGATCTTTGCCTTTCATGCTTTTCCCCTTTTCTATTTTGTTTTTACTGACTTTCCTGCCTCTATTCATGAGACTCTCCCACCTGGACAGCCAAGGACTATAGTGGCAGCAATAAATGAAAACGGGCATTGATTGCCCAGCTGTCCTCACTCAGTGCCTGCCTGGATTGGTGCAGCTCAGTGCTCCACTGTGCTGCTGAGGGTGTTTGAGTTGGCTTCATCCATCGCATCACAAAGAGGAGGCTTAAATCACCTGACCAGAAGGTGGCTGAAGAGACCCACAAAAGAATGCAAGAGCAGAGGCAGGTCATCAAGGCATAAACCAAGGAGCTGTGTTAATTCCAATCTGCATCCTGATGGGTTGAGACAAAATCCCATGGGCAAGGAAGGGCAGAGGGAGGTGGGGAGTCGGGGCAGGAGGCAGGACAAGCCAGACAGCAGCCATTCTCCCCAGAGGTGGCATATTTGTGGGGACACCCCTTGGCAAGCATGTCCTGCCCGGCTCACAGCAGTGAAGTCGTTGCAACCATCCACCATGTCCTTCTTGCAAAGTGATGCTTGGCCATGGCCCAGGATTAATCCTGGGTGGGAAAGTAGGAACCTGGAGCTCTTCTCCCCTGGGGAGGGGGATGTACCTGCAAAGACACCTTGTGTCAGGAGCTGAGCAGGGTCCAATGAAAGGAGACAAGTTACCACCCTGGGGTCTGTCCTAACCAAGGAGACACACAGGCAGGTTGGTGTGTGGGATGCAGCCCAGCTGGGCACCTCCATCATGCTCCATGGGGACTCATGGAGAGCAATAACCTAAACCACTGTCTGAATCTAATCAGCACAGAGGGCTCCGGCCTCAAGCAGGGAGAAACCCAGATATATTCCCTGGAGAAAAAGAGATGTGAAATTAGCCTTGCCAGGCTAGGGAGTGCTTTTAAATTGCAGCAGAAGTGTTTAAGAGATAGCTCTGCTCTCCACAGGAGCTTCTTGCCATCCTTGGGATTTAAGCCTGTTAATAGAGGCGTATGATGATATTATCTGTTTGTATTGCACTTTTTATCACAAACGGTTCCCAAAGTGATTTGCTATCATGTCCTCCGAGAGCTGCTGAAACACAGGCCCTGTTGGGACGCAGCAGCAGAGCAGCCACCGCCCCACTTACACGAAGGGAAAGGGGAAATTTGGACCAAGAAAGCCACATTCTTGTTTCCTCAGACCACAGCAAACCAGAAAAGATGTGGAATTTATGGTCCTACTCAAAAGATCTGTGTACAAGAAAGGCCACTCTCTATCTAGCTTGGTGGGATGACAGAGCAAACACTGACCTTTGCCATATTTGGACCAGAGGCTCCCAGGAACAGCAGCAGCTCCAGACTCAAGCCCATCCCATCCCTCGCTGCTCCACACTGGACCCACATTCCCCTCAAAGAACAGAGCCTGGGTTCACCCCAGCTGCCAGGCCTGAGCCACCATCCCTGGTCCTTGCACAAGAACATGTGGAAATGCACTTCTCCAGCACTCCTTATGGAAAGACACACAACAAAACCTGGGGTTAGTTCTGTAACCTCTGCTCAAAAAACTGCCTGACCCGCCAATATTAGATCATGGACAGAGGGAAAGTGGTGTTAGAGAGATAAGGAGATGAAAGGTGGAGGAGCAGGAGGAGAGAAGGAGTGAGATTAGAAGAGGAAAAGTGAAGGGAAGATCTACCTTTGATGAGCAACAGCCATGGAGGGCGGGAGAGGGAGATACTGGCTGCAGCCGCACAGTCCCTGCTGCCGTGCAGCCCCAGAGGATGCATGTGATGTCTCAGCCTGAGGATTTCTCTCCTTGCAAAAGCTGCAGATGAGATCCCCACAGCTGACAGCAGTGGCAGCAGGAGAAAATGAAGTGAAAGACCTTTTCCAGGTGGGGAAATGCCTGTGTTTCTCACCCTTCTATTGACTCTGAGAGGCTCAGGTGTTGGCAACTGTTCTCCATCTCCCAGCCCAGAAAAGAAAGGATCATTGGGATTACAGACCTCCAAGAAAAAGCAGAAGCTCCCTACTGAGTTCAGACACAAAACTGAGCAGCTTTCTCCCAAAGCAACTGGTGGAGGATCTCAAACACTGCAGCCTCCAGGACAAAACCCAAATAATCCACTCCACCCAGGTCTAGGGACCGCAACTCTGCAGAATTAACCTGGACTGCCCTGGCCTCCCGTCTGGCCCTTGTCTGGAAATGCTGGGAGCCCTCAGGCAGCTCCCCGTGCCACCTCTGCCACTCAAGGTCTGGCAGTCCTCCAGCACCATGCCACCATCCCTGTGTGCTGGCGAGGAGAGGCAGCACCCGTCACCACGCGTTTGCAGCAGCATGAGGAATGGTGAGAGACGGCCCCGGAAACCCCAGTGAAGGCACGGGGGAGGCCGGCAGTGCGGGTGGCCATTCCCAGGAGCACTGCTGCAGCTTTGCTCGGGCTGAACCCCAAGGCTGTGGGTGAGGGTGGCCGCATGTGCTTGCTGGGACTAGCAAAGGCAGGACCAGCTTCTGCCTGGGCCACCTGGAGAGCCAGGTTGGAGGGCTACAGCGCAGTCACCTGCGAGCGTCACCCTGCGGTGCTCCTGATCAGGACAAAGCATTTGTCTCTGTTTTCCTTCGATACAGGAAAATGGGAAGATACTTTGCAGAACCATTTCCTTCCCTTAAAGCCAAGCACGGATCCTGTGCCCAATTCTCCCTCCTACAGCCACGTTTCAATCAGACATACTGGGCACAGGCACACAGACCTCAAGAAACATTGTGGAGAGGCGAGAGCCTGCAGCTCCGTGCTGGGAATATCAGTGGAGACGCAAAGCCATTTCACTCACAGCTACATCATTGCCTGATTGACACCCTGTAATAAAGAGATTCACCACATAATTACCGTGCATTTGGGATGCAGCACCAGTGGTTTTTTCTAACCCAGTGACAGCTTTAAACAGTAGTTAAACTATATGTTTATATTAATGTTGTTAGTTATTTTTGTGTATTTTACAAAAAAAGGCTTTTTCTTGAAAAGGAATACAGTAAACAACAGCTCAGGTGTCTTCCAGAGACATCTCTACCAGTACTTTGAGACGAACCATTGAAGGGAATAGAAGGGGAAGGATCTGAGCTGAGATTAAACAAGCAACAATTAAACTTGATGATAACAGGGATGCAGGATCAGGAACTTGTTTGGGAGCCTCTCACCTCCCATCTCTATGGGGTAAATGCAGTAGTCTGAAAAAATCCCTTCCACACTCCAGTGTCCTGCTGTGGCAGCAAGGACTTGCCATGTCTTCACCAGTTACACACTGTCTGTGGCTGAGACCTGGTCCCTGTTTGCACACCTACAGCTGGGTACAGCCAGCATGGAGGCAAAAGTCCCATCACATTCAAGTATGTATCTCAGCCTTGCCAGAAAAGATGTTAAACTAGGCTTATAACAAATGAGAGAAGGAGCTCGGCATTTACTGGTAGAGAGAAACAGTAATAAATGATGTGTTTTATTAAGAAATATTACCTAGAAAGATTATTTCTATTCCAAGGGCCAGCAATGTAATAAAGAGGAAAAAGAAGATGGGTAGAGGAAAATTAGAATAACGAAGATGATCAAATAAACCACGCACATATCTATGCCTTAAGTCAATAACACCTAGACTTTGCGGTTGGATTTGTGTTTTTCTGCAATGAAAGAAAGGCCACATTTCATAAACTGGTACAAATTATGCTGAAATCAAAATTAAAATGGCTACAAAAGGGGTGGTGAAATATTATCAGTCAGGAATGGGAACATGGGTCCTTCCATCACTGTCACTGGGAAGCTGTGGCTCCAGCAGATGCGCAGAGCTCAGCCCCAGGGCCTGCTGCTCCACCACAAGGGTTTTGGTTGGTACCAGGAGCCCTGACTGATGCTGTGCTCTCCCCTCCATCTTCCGCATGTCTCCAAACCCTCCTGGGTACCATCTGTGGCTGGCACGGGGCAGAGGCAGGCTCCCCTCTGCTCCATGCATTTTAAAGACTCATTTGGGAGTTGGGGGAAATCCAGCTACCAGCTTTCACAAGGCTCCTTGGCCCTGCTCCTCAACCTCCCACCATCACCAGCAAGCCTTTGTAAATCAGAAACACCATTTCTTTTCTTCCAGAAGCATGATCCTGCCTAAGAGCTCCTCCTCCCACAGATATGCACAGCACAGATGCAGCTGGAGTCATCAGAGGCACTTTGTACCAGCTCTGCTCTTTCCATGGGGCAATGCTAAAGAACCGGATTAGTATAAAGCTCTTTGAGGTAACACCACTGCAGCCATGCTGGGACTTCACTAACAGAGTATTGACAGAGCATTTCTCTATTTCCAGCAGCTGCTCAGTGCCCCATTACCTCACACTCTTGGACGTACCAAGGTGGTGGCTTCAATCCTCTCCTCAAGCCTGGTGCAGCTCCTCGTGGTACCCCTACATGCCAGGGGAGTAACCCACCACCTGGGAATACTCCTTTGCCTCCTGCTTTGACTTATATCACTTGCTGTGACACTGTGATGGACATGGCAGCCCTGTCCCGGGGCTGCGTTCCATCTCTGCAGTGGTAGTCACCCATCATTAACCAGGTGACTCAAGCATTTTTCCTGAGCTGCTGCTCAGTTCCCAGTTGGCAGAAGAAGTTCTCCTCATCTGCCCTTACGCATGCGACCTTTTACTGCTGTCACTCTTAGATTTAATCACTTCTACTCATGTCGAGATCACCCAGGTCTTCTGGTATGACATTATGTGCCTCTGTATTGAGGATACTTCCTAGCATATTGTCTCCAGAGTATTTCATTAGCATAAGACTAATTTTTACAGCAAGGTCATTAATTAAAACATTATAGGACAAAAACATTGTCATTCCTGAAACCTGTCCCTGAGAAACTTGGTGAACTGTCAGCCCTTTGCTCTGTGCTTCCCTGCTCCACCCCACCCACTAATTCCCACCTCCTCTCGTTTAATGAGCAGGGCACGAGATAGGTGAGGCAGCCAGGCTGCCAAACTGCCTGGGAAGTGAATTTTGGGGTAATCGTGGAAAAAGATGACCCAGCTTAGTGGAGACTGGTCTGCATACACATGTCTAGCAAAGGAGAGCCAGCTTCTCAGTGTGCATCTCAGCAGCATTGTCTGTGTGGGGAGGAGGGGAACAAGCAGATGCTCTCAGGGCTGGACCAAAGCCGACTGGTCCCAGCGATAACCTAGCACAGTGTGACTCTCCATTCCCACCTCTCATTGGTCACTGCCTTCTCAGGAGGTGGGAGCATATCTTGATTTAAAGGTCTGAATCTGGATTTGCTTAGGAAACACCCTGAAACCTTCCTCTCTGCACACACAATGATGCCTGCACTCCACAGCAGGACCCTCAGCCTACTCCTGGAGCACCACAAACCTGTCCCAGCAGATTTTACCACGGAAAGGAGCAGCATTACAGAATTGCCACATGCCAGAGGGATGTCACTATTAGTACTCTCTGGATGTGGATAACCCAAGTTAATATCTGTGTGTGTTACAAAAAGGAGGCCTAGAAGAGAGGATACTGGAGTGCCAGGGACAAAAAGAGAAGGTCCCTAACAGATAGAGGAAGCCACGGTATCCACAAGGACCCATTCTGGAGCTCAGCTGATGAGAAGGGCAGCGCACACATCCTCGTGGCCCAGTGTCCTTAACTCTTCCCTCTGGCTGAGTGGCAGGCAAGAAGTAACCTCAGTGATTGCATTTCTTTGTATGACCCCATCTAAAACTTTCGGCAT
The DNA here is from genome assembly GCA_024611175.1 of Megaceryle torquata. Classification (NCBI taxonomy): domain Eukaryota; kingdom Metazoa; phylum Chordata; class Aves; order Coraciiformes; family Cerylidae; genus Megaceryle; species Megaceryle torquata. Next base: position 16,630 of record JANIJG010006618.1, read on the forward strand.
CAGATAAACAACTCCCAAGGGTCAATTAACATGTCTTGAGATGATTAGAGTCTGACACTGATGAAACCCAGCAGTAATTAGCAAATTAAAAAAAAAAACACAACCCTTTTGATTAGTACTCAGCATAATTCCCTCCAATTATTCAAAGTTCATGACTACAGGGGGTGGAATATCTCCAGGAATATTTATTTATATCCCTATTTTTTTCCAATCAACTTTGTGAATCTAGTTAATCATCAGCACTTGAACTTGTTAACTTGGGAGAGTTTCAGAGCTGTCACTCTGTCTGATTGCTGGAGACAGACTGGGAAACAGTTTGGGGACCACAGAGAATCCAAATACCTGTCTCAGGCAAAGAAAAAGCAAAAGCAAAAACAAAAACAAACAAAAAAAAAAAAAACAACCAAAAACAAAAACAAAAAAAAAAGAAAGAAAGAAACAAAAAAAGTTCACAACTTACTGCAGCAGCACAAAAAAATAAAAATACAGTTTCTCCCTCTCTTTGTTTAGAATCACAGCTTGATGCTGGCATGTTGTGCATCAGCCTGTCAGACAGTGCTTTGCAAAGTCAGGCAATACACCTCCTTCTGCAGACGGACAAAATCCTCTCTGAAACAATGCTCGTGCCTGCAGAGCCCAAATACCTGGGCAGGAGCAGCCCAGGCAGCCAAACTTCCCCTGAAAATATGCTCTGTGGTAGTGCAGGCAAAGAATGGCCTGAAGCTATTAAGCTCCTTGGCTTCAGGTGCAGTAAACCAGTCCCCCAGCCATCCCCTCGCTGTGGTGGGCAGGGCTGACCTGCCCACCATCCATGGAAAGCAAGAGCAAGCCAGAGAAAAAGCCAGAGTTGCTCTGGAAGTCATCGTTGCCTGCAGGGAAGCTTTGCTAAAGCATTTCATGCCTGTCCTTAGATGGTATGAGAACAGTTTTCCTGCCTTAAATCCTCCCACATCCTTTCCAGCATGAGGGAAGGGACTGGGGACCACGAAACCTCTCCTTCCCTATCCGTCTCCAAAGCTGCCTCAACAACCAGTGCTCCTGGCTGTCTGAATGCAGAGATGGGGTGGGGACCAGCATCCCCACACTGCTGTCAGGGAAGGATGAATGTGTGACCTGATCTCCCAGCCCCATCTGCCCCAGAACTACCACTGTCTCCTTGCTCTTATAAATGCCTCCAGACTTACGGGAAAGGTAGATGGACAGGGACCCAGAGACACCACCATCTCAAAGGATCAAGGTGGTCAGAGCATCACGAGTCTTTATCAGGAAAATGCTGCAATGGAGTCAGTGCAAACCTTTTGGATTCAAGCTACACTTTGCAGAGAGGACAATCATCTCTAATCATCTCCTCTCTTGAGACAAGATTTCAGCAGCCCCATCTCCACTGGCCCTCACCTCCTATAAGCCACGTTTCTTGGGCAGAGATGCTGTCCATCCTGGTGGCATGCAGGCACTGCCCTTACTAACTTACATGGGAAAGTGCCAGGAGAATGGAGATGTGACCAACTGGAGAGTGGTCTTGCCAGGCTCTGAGCTGCAACTCCTCTACCCTTTGCTTCATTAAATCTTCTTCCCTGCCTGAGCGAGCCCTGAGGGATGGAGAAGACTACTCCCAGATAGGAAGACATATGCTTAAACCTTTCAAAGCCATTTTTCATTGGACTTTTCTATATTCATCACTGCAGACTAACAGAGATTTTCTCTCTAGTTTAGATGATATTTTTTTTTAATTTAATCCTATCCAGCGAGAGCCCTCTAGGGAGCTCCTAACCCTGCTTTAATAACATGCTCATTAGCAAGGTTATTCAGGGAGTGGTTTCTATTTGACACTCCAGCATCTTTCCAATTAATGTTGCTTTAAAACAAGTAAACCTTAAAAAAGAGAGAATATCAAACAGCTCAGAGTCAGCACTGCAGGAAGCCAGCAATTTCCTCTGGATTTTCATCTCCCTTCTCTCCAAAATTTGGTTCTTAGTATCTCAGCCATTTGCTGAGACGGGACTAAATTAAAAGACTACAAGGCCCTGCCATCCTGGTAGCTCAGGAATGTCAAACCAGCTGCCAGCACACCAAGTGGGACACCAAGGTGTGGTTCTGTTGAGCTGGATTAGGTCCTGTATGAAGCATGCTCTGGATCACTCATGTGCAAGTTTGTACCAATGCACACAGGCACTCCCAAGGGCCAAGGAACAACAGAGTGACACTTCCTGTCACCTATGCAACTGAAAATCCCTCCCTCAGCTCAACTCCTCCCAGCACAGGAGATCTTTCCCTTGGTCCCTCACTTGAGCATGGCAGCCTTCATGCATGGCAGTGTGGCTGCTGCAGCAGCCGGCAGGATCCCAGGTAGAGGGACTGTGTGAGTGAAGGGACATTGCCACAGTTGCTAGAACAGGGACAAAAAACTCCTCTGACATCTGTCCAGATGTCTCCAATCTCTGGGTTACCTATATATTTACAGATTGACTTTTCCCTTTGTCTTTAGTTATTCCATAATGGGATGGTCCAAGGGCTGAAAGAGGTCAGAACTGAGCTCTGAGCTTATCTCCACCCAGTGCCTCACACATGATATTTGCCAGGTGTGTGCCTCAGTTTCCCTTCCATGAAGGCAAGCTCTGGACGCATATCCCACAGCCAGGTGCTGATGCCTCTTGGGGACCTACAAGAGGGAGAGAGCCTTTCACAGCAGGTGAAGCATTGCAACGTCAGCACATGAGTTACTGAAAATGGTTTCAAAACATGCTCAATTTACCCATGATAAGCAGGACTGAAGTACTTCCTTCACTGCCCACCACTTCCCCTGCTGCAATAAGTAACAGGAGCTATTAATGTAATTTTAGATGTAGAAAACTGAAATCTGTGTCTGAAGCAGGGAAAGCAGAGGCACACATGGTACACAGCCCACTCCAAAGAAATACCACCCCTGGTAAGTCAGACGCTGCAAAGGGAGCATGACAGGGACACATTCTGCACTGTCAGAGAGCCAGCACCACTCTACCAACCAATGAGAGCTGCAACAGTTTGTGCCCTGGCTGAGCTTGGCCCTGGAGGGCTGAGAACAAGTGCTGCTTGGGCCAGGAATGAAATCAAAATGGCAAGAGATAAGAGGGCTAAGAGACTGTGAATTCCTAGAGCTGGTAACAATACCAAGAAGGGATGTGCACAGGGCTTTCCTCTGTGTTGTCCTGAAGTCATTCCCCATGATATGGACTGAAATAAGTGGATAACTGTGCTGCCTACCACAGCTTGCTGAGCACATGTCTCTGCCTGTGACGCAGGGAATAATGTCAGTGTTACCCGGCTGTGTGAACAGCTAAACTCTGAGTAAGTCTCCTGGCATCCTTCACTCTCTATTATCCCAAGTCCCCCTTAGGCTCTTCTCTTTGCCTTCACCAGTCTTATGCAGAATTTTGGCTCTTTCCTTGTTAATTAAATGACAACCGTCTGCAGCCAGAGCTTGAATTACACCTGCCTAAAGCGATCGACAGTGATTGGAATTGTGGTATCGTTTTGATTGCAAAGATTCCCACGCAAGTCAAAACAAGCAGGGAGCGCAGGCATATGCTGAGAGCTATTACCCGGGCTGTGAGACAGTTTCCCTTCTGCTGACACACGCCCAAGGCCTTTCCCAAGCTCTTCTTTGCAAGAGCTTAAGAGCAAGGCTGAGCAGAATGATTTATTTTACTTTTTTTTCCCTCAGGCTCTGGCTCCGTGCGATGGTTTGTAGCTGGAGCAGAAGGTGCTGACGCTGGCCGGAGCTGTTTGTGGGACCCGAGGTAGTGCTAGAGATGAGGCACAGCCCACGTGCATCCAGCTCCACTCTTTCAGGATTATTTCTTTACATCAGGCTTGCAGCAGCTGGTGTTTCCCTGGCTTGTTTTATGGCTGTGGTGAAAGAGAAAAAAACCAAAAAAAATAACAAAAAAAAAACCCAATGAAAGGGATATAACTAAAATAGGGCAAGTTAGAAGCAGGCTCATAAGGATGAAAAAGTACAGATCATTGAGGCTATATGGAAGTTCTCCCCAACGAGCACCGTGCCAGGATTTCCCCAGGGATTGTCCACTCCTCTGAACACTGTACTGCGGTGCTAATGCCAGGTCTCCTCTGCAGTTTATCTCCACTACCCTGTGAAGTTCTGATAATGCACAGAGAAAACAGGATGCTCAAGACTTCCCAGTATGTTGGGGAAAGCCTGTCCCTGTTTGATATAGGCAGAGCTCACGGGAGGCCGTGATGGTACAACTATGTCAGGAGTGCTAGGAGAGCACCTGCAAGGAGCTCAGGGAGAGGTGGGTCAGGCATCAGCTGAACTCCTGATCCTCCACTTCCATCAGCTCTGCCATAGTACCAGGCACAATGTTTCCAGTAAATATCAAACCAGCCAGTATATGGACAATCCAAGAAGCAAAATCATTGGTGAAATCAGGCTGAATTTGGTAAAACTGCAATGAAAATCCCTGGGGAAAGGTGCAAGAGGGAAAATTTTGCCCTTTTGTAAATTAAACTTTCCACTGTGGTTGCAAAGGGCAGTTTTCTCTAAGACCAGACCTCACTTTTGAAGCAAAGCAGGGAGAAGGCAGGAGAAGTTTTTGACAGGTCAAATAACCTAAAGCAAAACATTTCAATTCAGGTCTAGTGAAACATCCGGAGTCCCCAGCTGAAAGACAAGGAGGGGGTGGGTCTGAACCAAAACTTTTCCCCTAGATTTACTGGATCAGATACCAGCCAAAAGCCCTCTGACTCACCAGCTCTGCTTTCCAGGCCAGGCCCCTGCCTGAGGCACCCACAGGACACTGCTGGGGGAAAGTCCCTCCCTCCTGCTCAATTCTGCTACGGTGTCACCACTTGGTAATTGCGATGTCCCTTCCTGTTGCTACAGAAACAGCCATGATGTCATCCCCGCAGATGAGGAGGTACCGCAGGAGCTCCCGGGAAGGGCAGAGAGGTCACACAGGACCGTGTCCTCCCTGTGCTGAGCCCCAGGCACCCTATCCCCGGGCATGCAGAGCTGTGCCAGGGAAGGCAAGAGCTGCAGGAGGAGAGGTGAAGAGCTTTGTGTCCTCAGGAAGCACATTTTAAGCTTTCCATAGTGAAAAGTCACATTTTGCGGAGGTCTGGAATAGAATCTTCAGTGTATTGGTTTGGAGCAATAATGACATCCAGTGGCTGGTTAGCTTAGTCCTCATGGGGAATTGTGCACGAGCATCCCCTGTCCTGTCCCTGTTCAAGGGTGTTAAAGTGGGACAGGCGGGAGCAGACAGAGCTGTTTGCAGGTCACTCCAGGCTTCTTTCACACTTGGAAGGAACAGCACTAGGACAAGCCCTACGGCTCCTCCAGTAGCTAGAGAACTGCTCCCAGGGCACGCTGCTGCTGAATCCTCCCCTGCAAGCCTCAAGCCTGCTTCTTTTGAAGTTAAAAGCCTCTTGATTTCAGGGAGGGAGCAGAATGAGAGCCAAAGGCTTTGCTGCTTCTGGCCGCCCTAGGCATACCCCAGGCTGGCTGGAAGAGCACATATGTTGAATGCCAACCCATAGAAGCAAGTCAGGTAGTGTGGGCACTATACACTGACACAGTTTGTGGCTTTGAGTGACAAATGCTGAGATATTTGAGGCCACGCTGAGCTCTTTCTGTGCCCATGGAAACCAGGGAACCCTGAAACACTGAGACACCATGACACGGTACATGGGCCATAGGACACTGACACAGACCAACTCAGTGGGGTGTTGCTGTGCCCATGCCAAGGGTGACACCGACCACTGCGCCCCACAGTTTTCTCAGCAATTGCCCTGAAAGGTGTCCCCAGGCATGTACACAATGGGGAAGGGGACAATGTCCCCTTCTCAACTCCAGCAGTCTCAGCATAGAAGAAGCTCTTCTGTCTGCAATGTCGGGCAGAAGCACAACTACTTGCTGTCAGGGGGATGGTCTGTATTCAGTATCTCCTCCCAGCTGTCCCTTCATCATCCCTGTCCAGGCTGCGTGTGTGGCATTTGCAGAAGCAGCAGCTGAAGATCTTCTTGGCAGCCCTCCTCCTGCAAGGTCAGGCTCCTGAGCAGGCACAAAGCCAGCCCAAAAAAGACAGGCAGAATGTCAGGGCTTTTGGCAAGATACAGGGAGTTCTTGTCCCTTTAGCCCAAACCAGGGTCTGGGGCAGCACCATCTGGGGATCTGAGGCACAGCATATCAGCAGGATTTACACAGGATGAAATGAGGCTCGGCGTCTGGGGCTCCGACACCATGATGGCTTCATCACATCCCTTGATGACAGCAAAGGTAGGAGAATTACTTATTTGAAGTCAGAGCCCAGGTGTTGGGTGTTTAAGGTCTCTGAACGTGTCCCTTTCAGAAAGCTAAGTTGGCAAAGCCTGTCAGGAGTAGCTTCTCTGCTCACCGCTGACAATGATTACTGGGTCAGGCAGAGGTTTAACTTCGGAGCTGATGGCTTTACATGCATGGATGTCCCCGGTTTCCCTCAAGGCTCCAGCAGCAAACACAGCTCAGCTCACGTGCTCTTGCCCACACCCTGAGCAAGTCACTGAGACATAAAGAATCCAGTTACACAAGCGGATCAGTGAGTGCTAGTGTCTCTGCCCCAGCAGCTCTCAAGATGGGCTAAGCTGGCAGAGAGGCTGGCACAGACCAGGCTGCCAGCACTGCTGGCTGTGGGGGTTGCCCTTGCACAAGGGCTCTGGCACCCCACACTGCTGCCAGAGTGGGCTGGACGATAGGGATCAATATGGGTGCAGGCCATGGCCATGGCACAGTCTCAGGAGCCTCTCACCCTTGGCAACAGCCAAGAACCCTCACACGTGCTATGATAAGAGTGTGAGATTTGTGCCACATCTGCTTCTCATCTGCCTCTCATCTCAGCTGTAGCTGCATCTCAGGAAGAGCCACCTTTGCCCTGGATTAGCAGATGGAGTCATTCATCTCAAAGCAGCCTGGGAGAAGCTAAAGTTGATCAACCCGGGGGTACTAATCGCAGAGCGTCAACAGGCATCTCTCACTGTCCTGGAAGATGTGCAAAGACTCATGAACAGCCAAGGACCCAGAAGAGCAGTTGATTTAAGTAATCACTTCTTTAAAAAGCCATCTTAAAAGTAAGGTCACCAACGTATTGCATGATATAAGCTCTCCACAGTGGTTTATGTTTCCCCAGCATCGATTGCACCAGTTTCTATCACAACCTACAAGCTCTCACACCTTCATTTCAGTGAGACAGTTGCTGTGATGGCCTCGCTCACATTCCTCACTCCTTGGAGAGGATCACTGTGGGTGCCCTACACCCAAGCATGACGGTAGGGGGAAAACACCTCCTACCCTTGCTGTTAGTAGGGCAAGTCTATGGTTTAGCAGATGTACTGGCCTCAAAACTGCCTCTCTCCATCTCACAGGGTAAAGAAACTCTGTCAACATGGTGCTTCTCCACTGGCTGTTTCACCCAGGCAATGAATGAACAGGCTTCTTGTTCTTTTCTGCTCTTAAAATTAATCGCAAGTGCTCAGAGCCATGTCTGCATGGAAAATGTACTGTAGAGTCCTACGTGTCTCTCTCCTGCTGTTTCTGACAGGTGATGAGTGTTTCAGCAACGCCAGAAGAGGAGAAGCCCTGAGGGTCTCCCCTTGAAGTGCCATGTGCCAGTGTGACAAGGAAACCTCTGCTGAAGCAAGGGAGAGAGCAGCCACAGCTGGTCTCCACAGCTGGTCTCCACACCTTGGCCAACACATCAACTGCACAGGATGCCTTCATCTTCACAGAGCCTTGTCCAGGCACTGCCTGGGCCCAGGAGCCTGCTGGTCTCAGTCACTCCTTCTTGGCCAGCTGCTGGTGCACAGAGAGCAGGACCAGCCCTGCTGCAGAGTTTCTCCAGTGAGGAACACAAGCAAGAGATTGTTGCACAAGTGCAGGAAAAACTCAAATGTTTGCTAGGGGGTTTTGCTGGAGCAGACGTGAGGGACAGCCAGCCTTCAGGAGTGTGCAGCATAGTGTGAGAGCAGGTCCAACCCCAGTAGTGCATGTCCACAAGCAATGCTGCCAGCTGGTCTGTAATCTCATTTCACACAGATTCTGTCTTCCCTGCCTTCAATGCATTGCTGTTGCTCATTTCTGGTCTGTGGGGAAGGGAAGGAAGAGTAAAGAAAGGAAGGGAGAAAAGGGAAAAGAGAGAAAAGGAAAGAAAAAAAAGATACTGCAGACCCTAAGGACCCTTCCAGCACAATATTTAATAGGCTTTCTCCTGTTATATTAGCACTAGACAATCAAACTGTTCAGCACAAGGTTATTTCCCTCTAGGATATAGTGGTGACTTTGCGAACGCTTAAGGAGATCTAACAGACATGTTATTGCATTCCTGAAGGCTGAGGGATCACCACTGACCCATGCTGGTCTCTAATTGCCTCTGTGCTGCTGGCCATGCTGGGTTTGGAATGAGACAAACCAGAGGTCTCAGCTGAGGGAAGCCACCCCAAGCCCTGCCTTTGCCCCGGGGAGGAAGGGTCTCCATTCCCTGGCCAGCCTCCGATACTTGGCATTCCTCTCCCAGCTCACCTGCACAGAGCCGTGGCTCCGCTGGGCTTCGCAGCATGCTGCTGCCAGCTGCCATTGAACAGCTGCCGCCTCAGCCCCCTGAGAGGTCTGTTTCCTAATGCCGGCATCAAATCCTCCATCACTTTGCAAAGGGCTGCGGGACCGAATACAAATCGCACCGACGGATCCGCCGATTACCTGCAGCAACCCCTCCTGCCCACGCTGGAGACCCGCTGAGCACACTGAGTGCTGTGCACTGAGAGACCTGCTGCCCACTTCCACTGCAGGTCCCAACCCCAGCCAGTCTTACTGCTAAAAAGTGGTTGTCATTTATGGAAATTGATTTTTTCTCTTCCAGCTCATGCCCACAAGGCACAGTTTTGTCACTAATTAAGGAAAATTATTTCTTTCCTTCCTTTAGGCAGGGGTCCTTACACCCTTGCATCTTATCCTGAATCTCCCCTACTTTCCTCCACATATTTAATTTCCTTAATATTTTGTTCTGTAACTCCTGAGTCTTACAGGCAGAACCTCCAAGTGGCACATTACCTGCTACAGGACCTTCTCTCTCTCCCTCCCTCCCTCCCTCCCTCCCT
>JANIJG010006619.1:0-15129 GCA_024611175.1 Megaceryle torquata
TAATTATCAAAAAATAAATTATATTTCTATTATTTTATTATATAAGTGCTCTGTCTGTCATATCCAAGGGGCCTGTTACTCTGCTATAAAAGGAAATGAGATTGGTTTGGCATCAGTTGTTCTTGAAAAATTAGCATTGGTCCTTATCTTCTTCTTATCTTTGAAATACTTACAAATCTATTGCTTGATTATTTTTCCAGAAGTTTTCTAGGGTTCTCTCTCTCCCCTTTCTAGCAATGAATTTTGATTACTGCTTTACTTTCCAATTCAGCTTTGTCTTTGTTTATATATTATGTAAAAATTAAAAATAGCTGGAAATAAACTAGGTAGATTAGCTCGTTGTTCTAATAACATAGAGTTTTGAAGTCTCTTTCTTTGGTACTTGTGTTCTCATTGCTTTTTAGGGAATTTTTACATTTGAATTTCTGCCATATGTATATCTATCCAAGTAAATAGGTTGTGTGTTTTCTATGTCAAGATGCCTCAAATACCTGGCTGCACTGAGAACATTATTTCTGTGTTAGAGATTTTAATTCTTTCCTTGTTTTGAAAAACTGTTTGATTGAGATATTATGTTTTTTATTTATATGTAATGTGTCTTTGCTTGCAAGCTTCATTGTTTGGAAGTATATAATGATATTCTATAAATACATGTAAGTGGGATTCATCAACACACATTAATGAGGAATTCCAAGACTTATGCTTTTTATTTGAAAGGGAATGCAAAAGATTGGGCTAACAACTAAGAAATTTTATTTTATTTTTTTTAGAATATAAACAAATGTTCTGTTTCTTTTGTTTGTTTGATTGATTGATTTTTGCTTTTTTCATTGTTTGGTTTGGTTTTGTTTTGTATTTGTTTCAATAAATGTTAGGGCTTATGTTGGAAACAAAGTTATCAAACCTCTGCTTTGGATGTTTTATTTGTTTGTTATTTTTTGTGTTTGTGTGGTTTGGTTGGGGTTCTTTTGTGTGTTTTGTTTAGGTTTTTTTTTTTTCCTAGCTCATTGGAAGAGATTAATCAGCTTGGTTCTACAGTTGGTTCTACATTGGTTCATTGGTTCTAAGTTGGTGTTTTAATTTGGTAAACTAAATACAGAAAAACCCATTGGCTTAATCTTTGGCAAAACTGATCTTCAAAAGAATCTGATGGGTGGGATTAGATCAGATAAAATTTCAGATTCACAGCATTTCCATATCCAGGAACCATGTGTATTTCCTCAGAGTTTCCTGTTCAATTAAAGTATGTACTGGCTCTGAAGATGAAATCTTGGATAAAACCCTAGGAAATCAGACTTTCTCTGTTCTTTGTGGATAGCAGCAACCCTTTTATATAGGATCAGAGGAATTTTATAATGGTCTTGGCTGGAATTTTCCTCTCACCATGCCAGGTTGTGGTCACACTTGGACTGTGCTCCATGGAGATCATCCGGAATCCTCTGGAATAAATCCCACTGTAGAAATGAAAGATGTTATTAACAGCAAGACTAAATATCATGAAGAAGAAAAGGCTTCCTGTGTTTAGGGCTATGAGGAAACAGGATGTGAGATAATTAGCCATAATTAATAATATATAACCATATTGTTTCCTCGACAAGAAATGGGATGGGTGTTTTCCTGTCATGGAGGCACCATTCTTTAATTATTCCAAGAGTTCCTGTGAACACTTGGCAAATATTATAGCAGTGAGCTGTGACCAACCACATTTATTCACAGTTTTAAGACAAAATAATGCTTGGAGCTTTTAACACCAGCATGTAGTGTGTGCATACCTTGAAATTTCTGACAAAAACCCAACAGTGCATTCCTTAGCAAAAATAGCCTGCATTCTTTTCTTGTTCCAAATTATGTATTCTGATTTCTGGGATGGTGACCTGTCTATCCGATTTAGCATGTCAGACTTAAGCTGAACCACATTATGCAATGGTTCTCTTCACCACACAACTTTTTTCCTGGTTTTGCTCAAACTTGCTGTAACAGATTGTGATAAATATTATTGAAAGTGTTGGGTGTAACTATTGCCCTTCATCTTAGAAAAACTATAGGAGATAGCTAAGTAAAGCCAAGTTAAGCTTCAAACAGAGGCACACGAGGGCTTGAGCTCTTTAGGTGGAGAGGCTTTGCTGTAGGATTCTGTGTGTGACAGAGCAAGAGTAGGATGAGAGGGACCAGAGTTAACTGGTAATGCCAACAAAAAACTGAGAGTATAGCTGAAATATTTAGGGAAGCAGAGTCTTTTACATTTGTGCAAATGACCAGAGTAAGTGAGAATATGATGAAAGATTCTTTACCCTTCTCAACCTGTTCTCACACTGAGCTGGTGCATAGCAGGATCTCGTACTGCTAACCACCCGCTTCCATCAAATGGTGTAATGGTGCATAACATCTATGAGTCAGCCACACACACGTGCTTCATGAATGCCTGGGACAAACCCGGCATGAACCACACACACAAGCTGTACATTGTGAAGTTACAACCAGTTCTAGGAGCTGGTGGCATTACAGCCAGGGACTGCATGTTTCAGGCTGTAACTGTGGTTATAATTACTTGCAGATATTGCCCAAGGATGTGCTACATGATTGCAGCTGTATAGGTCGCTCCTTCAAAAACCTTGCAGTCTGAAAAGACTGAGGAACAACAAACAAACAAACAAACAAACACAACCAGAACAGTTTAAATTTCTGCTTTTTCATACTCTCCTTTCTAAAATACTAGTTTATGTGCTGTATTCCTCATTTCTTTTTTTTTTTTTGCATTAATATCTGCATATTATTTACTTAAATAATGGCTGATTAGTGTTTTTAAGATAGATGAGTGTCTTTTATCATTAAAATTATCTAAACATGCAGCTTGGCAAGACTCAGCTTTTCATACCTTATTCTCAGCCAACACTGAAAGTGTTTCTGGTTCTCAGCCTCAGAATGTGTCTGCTGTAGATTCAACCACCTATTTGAGAACTTCTTTACTGTAATCCTCTTGATATAGAAAGCATATCAATGAAAACAATGTATGCTTTTCCCATGTGGCAACAGGCAGAAGAACATTTAAAATTACATGCTTAATGTTTAAATGACTGATTCATGATGTACTTTATGTAAGGTCTCATCTTTACTTTTAACGTAGGAATAAACCCATCAATGTTCTTCATTAATGAGGGGATGGATAAACTGCACCTTTCTGGTTATTTTACAGTATTTCAGCTAAAGCAATTGTTAACTGCAAATTCATCAGTGGAACTTCTTTAGCTCATATTGTCATTACAAACAGGTAATAAAATAGGTATACCTGAGTATTATTGAGGAACTGAAGGAACCCTATGAAATTAAAACATTTTGAGGCCTGTCATATAGGATCATTGATTGGTATTTTGTTATTTGCTCATTGATTCCTAATTTGTACTATAGAGCTGGACTGTAGAGATGGAGGTACTTCTCCTATTGTATACCAGCACTCTCTTACATCAATTAACATATAAAACAGTGTTCCTTATATTTTTTTCTTCTTTCTGTTTACCCTAAGGGATGAAAACATCTCATCTATCAAGAGTTTATGCTCTGAATCATACTGGAGAATACTATAACACTGCAATTTAGTAGCTTTGTTTCATGTGAATCGATATTTTTGTACTTATATGAATATCTAAAAGATTTTATTTTTTAAACAGGTGGAAAATGTCCATTAGTTGATTTTTTACATGACAAATAAGAGTGGATTGATCTGCCTGATATTCCTTATTTTCCCTTGAGAGGTTAGGAGAACTCTTTGGCCTTTGCTAGTTCTACTATAGAACAGACCCATATATTTCATTTAAAATGCTGAATCTTTAGCACAGATTTAGTTTCTCCAAAGTATTGATTAACTACTACGGTTCAAAGGTGCTCAGAAAAAAAAAATCTTGTTTGAAATCTTTTTCTTCTTCAATTGTCTGACATTGAGTCCTGAAGTGTCATTTGCCCTTCTTGAGATTTTGAATACACCAGACTTCTCAAAATTTCCCATAGTTGCTGTTCCCCCTGTTGAGGAATTCTATATCCATAATTCTATGGCAGTAACTGGAGGATGAAGAGGAGCATTTGAAATCCAACCTACCATGCGATCTAGTCACGATTCATGAGAAGTTAAAAGAATATGATGCAGAGCAGCAGCTCCAGAAAATGTCCATCTGTTCTTACCAAGAGACATTACCTTCCCCTCCTCTCTAAGATGTCCCTCACCTGAAGCTTTCTATTTCAGGAAAAAAAACCACCACAACAAATCAACATATAAATCCCATACTGATGGTTCTTTACATAAATATGCTGTGAAGTTTGAAACATTGATTTAGCTGCCTGTTACGAGGTGGTAACGATCAGCAAAAGGGAAAAGCAGATAACTAGAGATGGTACTACCCTCTTTAATTGATCCACATGAGTCAATCAAGCTTGTCTGGAAACACCAAGAAAGGTCAGGAGATGATCCATGTTCACTTTTGGTAGTGCTGGTAGAACTGGTAAGGCGGTGAAAAGGGAAGAGATTATTACTCAATTGTTTCTCCTTTGAGATAGCTCATGTCATTTTTTCAGTAAGTCCAAGTCTGCCAAATCAGTTTGTTCATCCCACCATTTGTGGTGTTTGCTTGGGTCTTCTTCAGAAAGGATACATGCAGAAAACATAAATGTAGTTCAGAATCCCACAAGTGAAAAGAGGAGTTGCTCTGAGGCAGCCGCTCTCAGGGGCTGGGCACATTCTCAGGGGACTTTCAGACCGTTTCTTCTATTAATTTCTTTTAACTAGTTTTAGAATTGTCTCTTTCTTTAAATGCCTTCAGCAAATGTCCAGTCCTAAGCACAATAGGCAACAATCCAAGTGACTAAAATAAGAACAAAACTTTGCCATAACTTTAAAAAAAATAATTTCAGACTTCAGATTGTTTGCTGTGCAGCTCACATGAATTACATCAACGCCAGCATCACCATCATCGGCTTTTCCAAGCAGTCATTTCTCTTTGTATTATTGTCAAATACTTCAAGCTGACAATATAATTTGGACATTGGTTATTTACTGCACCCAAACTGGGCTATGTTATTACAGTCCCTAGGCAGCAATCCCCAGCTGATCACCCAGAAACAGCAGTGGAGTCACCCATGAGGTTGCTAGCTAATGGTCCAATACAAACTGAAGTGTTGTTAGCTATCTAATAAATACATTTTTCATAGCAGACTTGCTAATAAGGACACCACTAAAAAGACCATCCCTTAATCACATATAATAACACTGGTGTATTTTTAGTGCATAATAAATGATCTTTTTATCCAAATGAAGAAATAAGCACCCATTCTACTAAAAGTACATCCCACTTAATGCACTCTAGGAGTAATAATAGTACAGCATGTTTGAAAGTCTGTTGAAATAAATAATTTCTGGCACTTCCCCCAAAATTGCACTTCAAACAGCCTCTGCTTCTTCTCTGCAGCTGCTCAGGTTGACATTATGGAAAATGGCAGATAGGTGGAGGAGTTGTTAATGGTACCATGCTCAAGCAATTGCAGCCACTGTCCAGGCTGGACTGGAGTTGGTGCTTAAGTTTATGCACTGTGAAAACTTTTATCGAATTGCCGAGATTACTCACAGGATATATAATTAAGCACAAATGTAATTGTTTCCTAGGTCTGTCATCACATGACTCAGGGTTTTTTCTGGACTGTTTTGGTTTATTTTGTTCACCTTTGGTTACATAAAAAAAATTATTTTCAGCAGTTAAGCTAGGATTTTTTTCTGGGGGGGCTTTTTCCACCTGAGGTTTTTTAGTACTTGGAATTTAAAATTCTAGAAGAAAATCTAACCAAAGCTGTAAGCACCTTCACTCCTGTAAATAAGAACTAAAAACATTGAAGTAATCTTCGCAATAGGAATTCAGTGAGTTAGGCACCTTCTGAGGCCTCTTTTGTTGCAGTCATGGGGCCCTTGAGCTGTGGGGCACACCACATGCTGTGGGGTCTCAGCTCTGCATGGGGGAACAGTGAGACTGTCACAATACAAACCTGTCACCCAAGCAAGACTCATGGGACACAGAGGTGAAAGAAATTTTGGAACAGTGTCTGAAAGGAAAAGCCATTGTGTCTTCAATGGACCCAGGAGATAAAAAGAGTGACTGGGTTGCAACTATTGTGTCATGTCAGAAATCAGAAGGGATCTAAGCCAGCTATCAAAGGAATCAACACTGTCTTAGTTATCTTCTTCCCCCAATACCTTGCTGTTACTGCAGACCTTTTTTGGTGGAGTGCCTACAGATAACTGCCAGCAGTTGTCCACAGCAGCTCCTTAGTGAGCCATCACCCTTCATATCTGTGTGTGTTGTTCATACTTGTGACCTGTACAAGATGGTTGTGTATGCATTTTTTTATTGGACAGAGTTTACAGAATCATAGAATTGTTGAGGTTGGGGGGGGACCTCTGGAGATTATCTGGTCCAACCTTGCCTTGCTCAGGCAGGGCCACTTAAAGACAGTTGCCCAGGACCATGTCTATATGGCTTTTGAATATTTCCAAGGATGGGGAAAACAACGTCCCTGGGAAACTTGTGTCAGTGCTCAGTTACCCTTACAGTGAAAAAGTGTTTCCTGATATTCAGAGGAAACCTGTGTTTCAGATTGTGCCCATTGCCTTAGATCCTGCCTCTAAGCACCATTGGAAACAGCCTCTGCACCACCCTCCCTTCAAGTATTTGTACACACTGATGATACACCCCTGAGCTTCCTCTTCTCTAGATTGAACAGTCCCTCTCTCAGCCTCTCCTCATATGTGAGGTGCTCCAGTCCCTTCATCATCCCTGTGGACCTTTGCTGGACACTCTCCAGCAGCTTCATATCTGTCTTGTACTGGGGAGGCCAGAACTGGACCCATCACTCCAAGTGTGGCCTCCCCAGTGCTGAGCAGAGGTGAGGGATCACCTCCTTTGACCTGCTGGCAATACTTTGCCTAGTGAAGCCCAGGATACCATTTGCCTTCTTTGCAGCAAGGACACTTTGCCAGCTCATGTTCAGCTTGGTGTCCACCAGGACCTCCAGGGCCTTTTCTGCCAAACTGCTTTTGAGCAAGTATGGGAAAAAAAGAAGAGAAAATGCTATCAAATTAGATGAGCTGCTTTATAAATTTCTGAATTGCTAGGCTAGAGAGCTAAGTAGATTACATAAATGCCATCCTCCCAGGTTTGTGAGAAGGAAAAGTTATAAAGTTTTAATAAAACAGCCATGTTTCTGCTGAGGCAGCATGTTAGAATTTTTGTAGCTATTAATAATACTAGCTCATGTGAAGAGTCATTAAAAGTGTGTCTGAATCTATACCTGAGGTGTGACAAACCTTATGTTTCAAGTATTGGGATACGCTGCTCAAAAGGAACATTTTAAGCACATAGTATAAGGGTGTTTATTTTTGACCAACAACCTCTTCCAGCTGCTTTAGAGTTTATAGTAGAAGTGCTAAAGAGACACCAAATAAAATTTTAACAAAAATGAGATCTAGCACTGAGACTGCACCTCTCCACCAGAGATGTGATGGATGCTCTGCACTCAGCCAATCCCTCCAGAATAAGCTGGATAGGTTGAAAAACTTCTGGCCCTGCAAAGGCAGCATTTTCTTGATGCCATCTTCCCTAACACATCATCAACATATCAGCTCATGTAGGATGCTGGTGGTGTAGTGGACTGGAGTGCACTGCTTCCCATGAAAGCAAGTATTCTGCTTCCATTGCTTGCCAGTAACTTTTCCAAAAGGTCTTCAAGAATGGGGAGGGGGCTGCTTTAAGGGTGGGATTAATTTATTAGATGGCAGCTGCTGGCTTCTGGATGCTCTCTTTTTTTTTTGTGGTGGGAGAGGGGACACAGCCCTCCTGTGATGCCCTTTGAAGCTGTGCCAGCTTGCTTACTGGAGAGGCTGTCCTTGAGGTGTTCCTGAAGGAAGCTGGGGCCTTGGGCTTGAAGGGGGTCAACTATCATCCAGCTGGTACACGGGGCCCCACAGCTCCTGGGGAACACTTCGTGGGCAGTAGTTTGTGGGGATTTCTACATGAGTTTTAGTAAAGCAGAATTTTTTTTTTTTTTTTTTTTTTTTGAGGGAGAATGTGGATTTTCATTCAACTTTGGACTGTCTAATAATTATTGAAAATTTTAAATGGAAACAAAACCTGTGTATATGATTGCTGCATGTGCCTGTATGTTCTCAAGCTTCAATTACTTACATAATTGTGGGAAAGGCTGCAAAAGCCTCTTGAATAGGGCCTCTTTGCCAAGTGAGAGTCAAGATGAGCTGTTGGAAAACCCCTTCAGATAACCTTCCTAGTCCAGCTTCTGCAAAGCAGCCACCAAACAGCTGTTACACTAGTGGGGTTGGCAGAAGATGCAAAGTAACTCAACTAGCCACATGGTGGTGCTGAGTTCGAGGAAAGGAAGGGCAAAGCAATCCGAGAGATGCTCCTCCTGGCTTTGGGACAAGAGATGCTGCCTCCCAAACTGCTGGCAGGTTTTCTGCTTGGTATCTTCCAGACATAAGTGATCATTAGGCTTCTAACTAGAGAGCAAACACACAAAAAATCCCACCAGTTCTCAACAGGGAAGGGATTTAGGAAGCTGTTCAGCAAAGCTAAATAGCAGGAGTGAACACCATCAGGCACAGGATCCCAGCTACAGACCCAACTGTTGCAATGAAAACATAAGATTAGGGGGAAAGTTTAAATTTTCAGATGCTTAAACACTGTGACTAATTTCCACACGAAAAAGTATTTCAACAGGATTTAAAACACAGCCTGTGACTCAGAATAAGGCTGTAATTATTTTTGTGGACTATCAGTGGCTGGGAAGTACAACTGAACAGTAGCATCCTGTATTTCCAGAAAAACAAACCAAAACAAAACAAAAAAACCTACCAAACAAAAAACCCACAAACAAACAAACAAACAAAAAGAATTTCTGCAGCAGCTCCTTTCACACAACTTTTCTGTTCACTGTGATGCAATAGACTGAAAATGAATTATCGAGCAAGTATCGATTAGCCACATCGTTTGAAGGAGGTGCAGGGATTTACGGCTCCCGATGGGTCTTTCCACTGGTGAGACACCTCGCCGCTCGCTGCTGGAGCCCTCAGCGGTAGGTGGCAGCAAGTCACCCTTGGAGAGGACGGTTTCGTGGCTGGGAACTCCAGTTTAGAATCGAGCTGGTTGGGGATACTGCAGGCTTTTATGTCACGTTGCAATCTCCCTCTCTCCAGCAAGTCCTTCTGTCCTCTTAAGGCTATAAATTACCAGTCCCTCCCTGGCTTTCCCCACCACATAACCATTTACTCGCCCTCTTCCTTCCCATCCCTCACAAACACGTCAATGTACAGCAGCAATACCACTTGTTTTTTGCTGTAATTTTATCCCAGTTATCCTTTATTTAGAGAGGGCTAAAGGTGGCAACCTGTGATTGAGCACAATGACCATTCCGTAGGGAAAGGGATGGCCGGAGGTGGTGTTAGTTCCTAGTAAGCAGCGATGCCAAAACTTCACAGGATCAGGCTTTATATGACCGGACATATTTAGCATTTCAGCAGTACTGTAAGTGAGGATGTGCATCGTTTCCTGGGATTGTCAAGGCTTTGATGGAACTCTTGGTATGCAATGAATAATATTATTACAATACTGTACTTTCTCAAACAGTGGGCATAATGAAAGTCCCACCCGCAGAGGTCAGATCCATCTGACTCACCATTGTTAAGAGTTAAGAGACCTCCATTTATTTTAACAATGGCTTGTTTAGAATATGAAGTCAATGAATTTCTTGTCTTTGTGGAAGGTGTCATTTTATGATGCCAGGGACAATGTGGAGTTCTGGAGTAAAGCTAAAAACAGAGGAGAGATACTATTGGATCGTACTGTCACTTAACAAAAATTAAATCCACTTTGATGAAATCAGTAAAATTATTATTTGCAACAGCATACTATGTCATCCTGTATATTTAAAAATGAGTCTATACCTTTAAAGGTAGGATTGCTAAACCAATAATACTGTAGATTATATGAAGCAGTAACACTTTTTAAAAATCAGTATTTTTTGCTATTCTACTTGCTCATTTTATCACAGTGAACTAGTTTAGACAAAAAATTATCTTTCTTATTTTTATGTCAGCTTTACCATCTGTATCTTTTGCAGAAGCACAGAATTGGTGCACTGTATTTGTACTGAGCATTGCACTGGAACATCTAAGGGGATCCCACCAGGAAAAAAAGAATTTGAATGACTATAATAAATAAAAGCAAAATAATTGCTAATAAAAGCAATTAGCAAAAAAACCAATCTCTATTTTTTAACTGATTAGTCTATAGATTTGGTAGCCTTCTGCATATAATTAGTTTAATGAGTTTACTGACATGGCCACTTAGACCCAGGTCTTCAGAGACATTTCAGTTTGGAAATCTAGGGCAAGCCTGATGCTCATGTTTATTTTTAGGAGCTTAAATAACTTTGTGGAGTCAGACATTAGTCCTGATAATGGAAACACATTAATCTGTACCTAACTCTGTTACTGTGAACAGTCAGGTTGTCAAGCTCAAAAAGAAAAAACAATGAAAAACAAAACTTCTTTTTCACCTTTTAAATAAGGAAAGTGGCCAGAAAGCTTACATCCAGCAGTGGGGAAGATACCATCTGAGTCCCTGGTGGGTGTCTTACCACACAGAAGCTCACACTGCTTCAGGTGCTTTTTCAGGGTGACCTACCAGAGGCGCAGGGAAGGGCAGGACAGATGGCAGCTGCGTTGGATTCACAGGCAGGCATCCCTCCTCACACTCTCAGTGAGAAGATCATACTGTAAACACCTCATGAAGTGTCGACATACTGGCAATTTCAGGCAATGTCTCTTCTAGTTTTCTGAAGACAAACTGGAGCACCACAAAGGCCCAATATCTCTGAAAGAGATGACTCTACAATGCTGCAAACCCAGTATGCTCCACTTCCCACCACATGGCATCCCCACAGTCACTTCTTGTGAGTTTAGGGCTGACTTTGCTTGTCCCCATAGTCACAATGTGCTCCATGGGAAAACCACTGCCTGCCCAAGTTCAGGTTTACTTGTGGCTGGGGCTGCAAGTATTCTACTTTTCTTTCATCCTTGTGTGAGATAAACACATCGGCACACATTGCTGCATGTGGTACTGATGAACATGCTGGATAACTGAAGCAAAAGATGCCATGAGCATCTGGCAGTGTGAACATCCAAGCTGGAAAAGACTAGGAGGGAGAGTTCCTGAAAGCCACTTCTCAAATTGTTGTACAAATCTCTGCAATTTTTCTCATCAAGCTGAAGGGGTGAGGGCAGGGTTCAACACAACACTGGAATGAGTCTAAATTTTGTTCATGATTGATTTTGCTTTCTTGTTTACATAACCCACCTAATCCTGCCTCCCAGCTTAGTAAATCACAGCCCATAGCCCTCTTCTTGGGCATCAGCCTGGAGGATTGTGATGAAAAGCAAATCTCGTTACCCATCAGCAACACAAGTGATAGAGAATGGAAAGTAAAGAGAATTATGATGTTGCTGACTAGATTAAATCACATGTATCTTTACTTTTATCCGGTATTAATTCTTAGACACACAAAAACCATTGTGCCAGGGGGTTAGGAAATGAGGAAGGAATTGGACTACAGAATTGCCCATGACCAGAGGAGCCTGGATCTTATGCTGAAGGTGTGGGATTAGGGAATCAGGATGCTGTGTTTATTTCGGCATCGCCAGTTACCTCAAATGAGTAGTCAGGATTTACAAAGAGATATTGAACTCTCCAGAAGAGTGCTCTCACTGACAGATCCTGGCCAGTAATAGCAATGTGAGGCACTTCTTAAAAATGTGCTCTTATTTATTGACTTAAGCAGGAGTTGAGCTCTTCTGGCAATTTATCCCCAGTGAGGAGACCAAATATCTGGGATATCTGACCTTGCACACCCTCCCTTGATACTGGACACATGCAGTTTTGTCTTTCATTCTTTATGTGCAAAAATGAGGGCTGTGCTGAAAATATTGGGGGTGGGGTGGGGACAGATCTGGCCCCTAATTCAATCCCTGCTACGTTGAAAAAGCTTGCTTTTTACATGAATAACTTTGGTCTTGTTTTTTCAGACAGTTTTTTAGCAGAGATTGTACTAAGGTGTGGTGGACAGGCTCATGGGAAGGAAGCGGGGAGGGTGAGCAGAAGGAGGCACTAGTGTGACAGTCATTTGCAAGAGCCTTTATTCCTCCATGTGTCTGGGGAAGTGATGCTACCTAGATACCTGCTGCCCTTCGACTAGCTGCACCTCAAAAACTGCTCTCCTGGAGGAAGGGCTGAGCTAGGTGTTCAAATCAGCCCCTGCAGACTTAAAGGAGGGCCCCCTGGTGAGACAACACCATCTTTCCTAGGCCATCCTTCACTAAAAGCTTAATTTGCCCCCCAGCAGAGTGGGGGCATGGGATCATTGCTCCAACCTGCAAATGATGGATGGAGGTGATGCTGTTGGAGTGTGTACAGCCCTGTCTCTCTTCGACCAGCTCTTATTAGAAATCTTGTGTTTTGCAGCAGTAGCAGAACAAATGTAATCAGGAAGGCCATGTGAAATCAATTTCTGTTTAATTATTCATTGTGTATCTCTATGCTGTACCAAGGAAATAATTCCAAACCCTATAGTACCTAACGACTTTGAGCTGCCTTTCTGAAGGTAAGCATGTGACTCTGGTTTCGATCGCTACTGTAAATATACAATTATTTATAAACTACCTCACAGGGACCATATGGTCCCCTTTTGAATAAAAATGCACAGACGGAGCTGAAAAAGAATCTGTGAAAGAGAGGCATAGTAAATTGATACGTAGCACACCATCTGCTTCCATGTGCAAGTGATGTTATAACAAACTGCAGGAAGCACAGCTAAGACAACTGTAGAGAGCCAACTCCTTTATGGTGTTTGCAGATCTTCTGCTGGTCTTCTGCCTAGTATCAATTTTGTGTTGTCACTTGCCGTGACAATATACCAGGAAAGCCATATTGGCTAAATTCTATGTGCCTGGGACTAACAACCCCCTGTGCTTTCCCCTGCATATGACTATCCATTGAACACCTCTTAATTTGATTCAAATTGCTTTGAGTTTTGCTAGGTTTATGAAGCACATTGGGTATCACCAATCAATTGGGATAAAGTTAAAATGCATCTGACAAGGTTTATTCAGTAAAACAGATGTTAGAATAATGCTTGTGTTGGTTCTTAGTTATTACAAAGGAGCCATAAAAGCTGCAAAGATCTGGGTTTTATTATTGTTATTGTAATATCAGGATGCCTTAAGTACAGGTGTCAAATGGAAGCATTGTTGATGCCACTTGGGTTATGGTGCAGCAACGCAAACCCTTATAAATAGGCCACAAGTTCCCCAGGGAGAGGATAGCTCAGTAACAGCAAAAGGTCAGTGTAAGTGGTTATGGGTGTGAGTGAGCACATTGTCCCTGTGCTTTGCTCCATTCGGCGTTACAGGAGCCAGGCAGCTAGCAGTGCCTCGGAAGCACAGAGGCAATGACTGAAAAATTAAAGGCTTATTATGGCAAGAATAGAACGGGGTGGATGACAGGCAGGATGTCCATTCCTAGTACTGTCCCCATGAGTTTGGGAATGGTTCAGCGAGCCTGTCATCTGACAGTGAGAAATCATCTGGTGGCCAAGAAGCCATCTCTGCTCTTTCTGCCCAGCCCCTAAAAGCAGGCAGTCAGAGAGAGGGTCCCTGGGTTGCCCCAGTGTGTGGGGAAGAGGACCTTCAAGTCTGAGCTTCCCCCATGAAAATTCAGCTCTGTCTACACTGCCTGGGCAAGGGGGAGAGGGAAAGTACATGAAAATGCTCTGGTTCTTTATAAAAACTCAAGAAAAACCGATAAATTTCAATAAAAAGACAGAGAGAATGCACATTTAAAGAATATAAACAATGCAGATTTTCTGAATTATTATTATAATGTAACAATATTATGAAAAATATTATGAATAATATTATTAAAATTCATTCAAATTGCTTATGTTTTGACACTGAATCCCAACCACAGGGCAGAGTCTGAGTCAGTCAGAAAAGCACAGAAGCATTAAAAAGGGAGTTACAAATAAATGGAGTTACCTTATTCTCTTCCCCTGTCCTCCTTGAGGCCCTCAAATGCAGGACAGAAAGTAAAGGAGCCTTCTGGCCAACTTCTCTTTTCTCCTTTGGCTGTAGTGCAGCAGAGATAGAAGACAGTCCTTCTAAAAGCACCATCTGCTGACTTGAAACAGGAAAAGCAGCAGGCACCCAGTGTCTTGCAGATAGATTAAGGCCATCCCAAGCAATGTGAGCTGGGGTGCTGAATGACACAAAGAAATTAGACTTGTGGAATGGCTACTTTTTTTCAGATGTTGAAACAAAATATGAGGTATCTGTCTTTTTCCTGACCTAACTCTGTGAAAAATGCTGTGAGTCCCAGTGAGACTTGTGGTTGCCCTTTGTTACCTTGTTGGTTAAGATGGATTTCTTCCATGGATCATCAGAAGCTTACACACTGGAGTAAACACTTCAGTATCTCTGTGTTCATCTATAAAACAACAGTGCAGAAGGAAATACTTTGGGTGACCCAGTTTCACTGGAGCTCAGCACATATGTATTTTCTATAGAATGCAGTACTGCTGCAAAGCCCATGGATTTAGTGCTGAACTGCTGGTGACCATGCTGATTTACCTCTTGACTTGGATAAGAATGATAAATTTGTGTCAGCGATTAGTCTGCATGTGTAGTCCACAAGAAAAAAACCATACAACTAATGATGGTTTTGCTCAACTGACTGTGCAGAGGAGGAAGAAGAGCAGCAATAGCTAAAGGAACACTTAGAAATATGAGTGCATATTCAAAATAATGTTGCCACAAGAACAGAAAATACTCTGTTGCCCCATTGTGCAATTCTCAATAGCCATGACTGGCTGTGTTGGCTACCTCCTCACATCTTGGGACTCATGCATTAGCTGGGGTTTCACTGAGCTTTACACCTACACTTGCAACTTTATTTTATTTATTTTATTTTATTTTATTTTATTTTATTTTATTTTATTTTATTTTATTTTATTTTATTTTATTTTATTTTATTT